>JACJUY010002664.1:23600-97109 GCA_014220935.1 Platorchestia sp. MABIK | reverse complement strand
GTGTGCGCGTTGTCACCCCACCAGGACACGGACGCGGCCACGGCGCAGATGGACTTCTCAGGACGGCGCCGCACGATGGCCAACATCGCCAGCAGCCACCGCAAGCCGCAGGTCGTCTCGCTCGACGAAGCCTTCCACCGCCGCGTCAGCATGGCCGGCCCCGGCGACTCACACAACGACAGTGAGTCTCTTCGCACCTTATGCACCTTAGGCAAGAGTGACTATTGTTGTTTGCAACAAGAACGGCAAGAATTTGCAAAACCATACATATACAGAAGTTATACCTGCCTAAATTGGATAAAAAAAATCCTGGCCCGATTTTATTTGCTGAATTTGAAGTTTTGACTCATGGATGCATGGTAAACATCAAAATTAAATATTTCAACACTTACTGATACAAAAAGTAGTGTAAATTACACGAAAGATATTGGTGGAGGTGAATCTCTTCCAGGTGGTTCAGATTTTCAAAACGCCCCGTGTCCTCAGTTCTGGCGCTGGTGGTAGGATACCCTAGAAGTCACTGAACTTATTCGGGCTCACAGGTAGCCATGTATACTAAAATTTGACCGTTTTACCACTAGCTAGAATAATATACTTCTGTATCGCTTGTGGTAAATTAATTCTTTAAATTGTTTTTGGATAGATGTAAAGGTTTTGCCTTTTGCAAATCCCAATTATAAATAAAAGTGTAAGAAAACGCGTCTTGAATGAGATCATTGTCTTTTTTAAGAAAGTCGAAGAATAAAAATATCTGGAACCTTGTCGACCTCCTAGGTCATTATCACCCTGAAAACATTTAGAGAAAAACTAGTTGAAAAACTAGTTCTCGGTTTTTGATTAAGATGTTCCGGTTTTATGTTCCACGTAATTTTCATTTTATTTACGATGCTATCATCCGGCTTCCCTGAACGAGAACTGGATACTTTTTTTTCAGGATGCGCATTGCATTATTTTTAACTATATGTGTTGTCCTGTTATTGGTTCATTAGAACATGCGTCATAAAACCGAAAAATTTGAAATTAATTTTCATGTTTCATTACATTACGGTACAGCTGCTCTAGGATACTAGGGCAGCGATGCGAGACGTGCTTCCATTCACAAAGGGTAAATAAAGTAAACGTATTAATTAGAGTATTGTGGTCTGCTCGTAGCTCTGCCCATTATCTTGCTCGGAGTTCTGATCATTATCTTGCTCGTAGCTCTGCCCATTATCTTGCTCGGAGTTCTGATCATTATCTTGCTCGTAGCTCTGCCCATTATCTTGCTCGGAGTTCTGATCATTATCTTGCTCGTAGCTCTGCTCATTATTTTGCTCGGAGTTCTGATCATTATCTTGCTCGTAGCTCTGCTCATTATCTTGCTCGGAGTTCTGATCATTATATTGCTCGTAGCTCTGCTCATTATCTTGCTCGTAGCTCTGCTCATTATCTTGCTCGTAGCTCTGCTCACCAACCTGCTCGTAGCTCTGCCCATTATCTTGCTCGGAGTTCTGCTCATTATCTTGCTCGGAGTTCTGATCATTATCTTGCTCGGAGTTCTGATCATTATCTTGCTCGGAGTTCTGATCATTATCTTGCTCATAGCTCTGCTCATTATCTTGCTCGTAGCTCTGCTCACCAACCTGCTCGTAGCTCTGCTTACCGACCTGCTCGTAGCTCTGCTCATTATCTTGCTCGTCGCTCTGTTCACTAACCTGCTCGTAGCTCTGCTCACTAACCTGCTCGTAGCTCTGCTCACTAACCTGCTCGTAGCTCTGCTCACTAACCTGCTCGTAGCTCTGCTCATTATTATGCTCGTGGTCTGCTCACAACACCTCTCTCCCGAGCAGTCAACAGACGGCGCAGCACCGTGCGGCTGCTGGCCAACAACCAGCGTCGCATGTCCCTGCGGCGTCCCTCTTACCGGGTACGTGTTTGTGCGTGTGACCACGTCTGTACACTGATTTCGTTTTGTAGATAAGTTATGATCAACTCGAATTATGTAAATTAGTTCTAGAAATTCACTCTTTAAATTATCACTCTTTTTCACTCTTTAAATTCACTCTTTCACTCTATAAATTATCATTCATTAATTTATCATAGAAGCTATCTTCGAGACAAATTAGTGCAGAGAAACCAATTTTCAAGACAAGCTGTCTCATGTGCTTTGGCTGTAGACGAGAAATTTTAAGAGTTTTCGTATTTTGTAATCTATCAAACATGAATCATTGTCCCTTTGATTGCTTTTTGGCGTTTCATCATTTTGCTTTGACGTAATATTGTTTTGTTATTTACATTTGAAGAGTTTATCGCCAATTATCCGCTATCTGTTCTTGGTAATATGCCTATTGTGTTCATTGCGATCCAGTCTCGCTGAGCGCGGTGTTTCCTTCCTTCCTCAGGAGGTCTTCCCATTCTTATGCTTTGTCTTTACTTCTCAGTTTGGATGACATCTCTTACACGCATCACGGATCAGTGTAATTAGAATCTTGATGCTATTCAAACGTTTTAAATGTAGAAGTATTACCCCCCTTCCACTAAATTTTAACGCTCCTCTTCATTTAGGAATTTTACTGCAAGCCTAGCCTTGGCATTAGTCATTGACATATTCGCGTACGTATTCATGGTCTAATGAACAATATTTTTTGCAGTCATCCGTCTCTAACGTCGGTGCCGTGTAAAAAAAGAACCTGGAACACACATAAGCCATCCGCGTCAAGCTTCACCATGTACGCCGTCCGAAATCTGTGGATGCGACTGCGTTATCTTCTGTATAAAATAAATAGAAGCGACTCTACATTTCTGGAGGTCCAACATATTCTTGAGCTTGGAGAGATGATATGGTAAGTCGTGGTAGTGCTTGTAGAAAAGCTCGTGTACAAACGCTTTGTTGTAGTGCAAGTTTTGAAGGATCGATCACTGTGAGCATGCCTGTATTTCTTTTTTAAACGCCCTGCCAGGCCGGAACGGGCCGGTTTGGCAAGTCATCTTTTTGTTTGCATTAGATTGTATTTGGTTTGTGGTTGGCTAACAATATTCGAGCGGAAAGCATGCATTCAAATACACCTAGCGGGAACGTCGGGAAAAGCCCACTCCTAAGTTACTTGCGTGATCAACCAATAATGGTGAAGCGTTTGGGTCCAAAAATGAAAATTCATTCATTAAATTCCAAATATTTTTACCCGTATTACCTTTTTGTCTTATTTTTATCTTAGGAGTAGTAAAGAGAATGCCCCATTACTTTTCCTGAAAAATCACCTTGAAAATTATGTTCTACACTCTTCTACTATTTCCACAGGTAGGCTTAAACTGACATCTAATCTAATTTAAGTATTTTCACTGGTATACTCGTCAGTGTTTCATTGACTGTCGACTTACCATTTATACAGTTCGGTTAACATGATTCTCGTTATCAGGGAGTGAACGACATTTTTTTGCTTACAGATGTCTTTCAATTATTTTCCTGAAGATCTTGAATGTGCGCTTTTTAAAGACTTGGTGATGATTTTTCTACGTAAGAGTATTACAAATTCAATTTTGAGGCAAAAATTTGAAGGATTAAAATACAAATGGAGAGGCTGATTTCATTTCCAATTCTAATACAATTTTAATTCAGCAAGCTCTAGTCATAGCAAAAATCAGCTTCAACCGTTACGGAACACCGGCACAATTCGTGCGCTGGGTAAGGTTGTGAAATTTTCAGTAAGAACTATCTTTTAGCTTCCAAAGGATTGTTTAGGCGAAAATTCTAGATTCATTCAAGACGAAAAGAGCCGTTGGGAAAATTTTTAAACTTCGCTGAGTTTTGTCAAATGAAGTGCTGAATTAGAGCGTCCCCTGGCGCCCTGCAGTGACTTGTAGACAGCGGCGCTGTGAGAAGTACAGTAGCCATCGATTATGTGGAACCCTCACCTCTTCAAATTATCATCTATCTCCTTCCAACTCTCGCAACCATCATCTGTGAACGCTTTAGATCATCACCTCCCAACTCTTTAGATCAACATCTCTGAACCCTTTAGAATCATCACCACTCATTTCAATTATCATCTGGTAACTCAATCGAGGGACACCGCCACATTAGTGCCCACAGTCTCAGAGAACTGAAATTTTCATCAATTTCGGTGACCAGCTTGAGTGCACATGGAAGAAAGTAAGATTTCCAAAGCATTCAGTAGTAGCTTCCCCAGGAAAGGTAGACTTGAAAGAAGCACAAGTCAACCTTTAAAAGCCTAATATTTTACTCGCGGACCCCATCTCGTCAAATTTCAGTGTTTGAGTTGCTGTTACTCTGTTTGCCACTGCGATGACTTTACATTCCCTTCCTGAACGTTTTTCTGGATGCATGTGGTGTTTAATTTAAGGCATGTTTCGCACTCATTTTCGTGTAGTGAAACTGAGATTTTAACCTACGCTTCTTTTGAGACTGTAATGCACGGATTTTTTGTTCCAATAACCCTTATTGAAGTGATGTTATCTGCATTTGTTTCCACACATCCATAAATTCTGCACTTACCTTTACGTACTTCTTATCTTCAGGTACTTCTTATCTTCAATAAGGAGCCGCTCAGTGCTCGAAATTGGTTACAGAGTTCGACCCCATAACCGATAAGATAGTTTGAATTCGACCACATAATCGACAAAATTTGTTGAATTCGACCCCATACAACTGAGGTCAGATTTTTTGACCTCGTCTTGTAGTGCATTGCAGAGTTTTGCAATTGTAGTGCTTCAGAGAATTCACTAAAGGCAACGCCTGAAATCATTAGGGCAGTCTTCCTAATTCATCTATAAGCTGCCCGTCTAGACCAGCACACAAGATTGTCAATAACAAATCAATATCTAAAAGAAATAATTGTTTAACTATTACCACAAATTTTTTTTTCCTGTTCATGCTCAATTAACTATTATAAATTAATATCAATTCTTCCATTGGTAATTCCTAATCCTAATTTTTTGTGTTTTCGTTTGTTTCATTTCTATTTGTATTTTTTTTTAAGTCTCACCACTAGCGTCTACTCAACAATATCAGATGTAAAATTTACTATAGCCCACCTGATTTCCCTTCGTAGCTGTACTATTGCCACTATGCATGTATATATTATAATTAGAGTTGTAATAGTGTATTAATTTTCGCCGTATTAATTGGGATATTGTGATAGAAGATTGGTGAAATGTTATTCCTGATGGATTTATTTTCGCTATTTCTTGCACTGCATGTTATATATGACAAATTTTTCAACTCATGTTTCTGTGGCAGAGATCATAATAATGTCAATATAATATAACATTAACCTTCCTTTTATTAACCAACTACCCTCCGTAGCTTGTAGTTTATTTTTATAGCTTTTATTTTCAAGTCATTTCCACTACGCACGTGCATGGGTAAACGAAACCTGCATGTCTTCTTTAGGCTTAATTCATTTGCATACAAATACATGAAACGAATGCATGCGCATACATCGTTCGTTGTTATATAAAGGTTACGCTCTAAATATTTCACACCCTTTTATTTTTCAGTAAAATTGTAATATGTAGCTTGACTAGTTCAACGTCCAGGCAAATTTAGTAGTTGAGGCATTTCAGAAACGAAGAAAAATTTATTTTCAAGAAAAGTAATTTTCACGCAATGTTCAACACAAAGAAACGAAGTACAGCAAATTCATGTTAATTCACTAATTTTTCAATACTTCTCAGCAAAATCATGAGAGGTAAATAACGAGTACATTATTATTGCATATTATTATGCAAGTGTTCAGGAATAATTAAGTTTCAGTATTTCTTTTAAAGAAACGAGTTACGTACAGGTAGCTTCAACATTATGAATGGAACATTTAAAACAAAAAAAAATAATTTCAAAAGTACTAAGTTCTCTGGACTCCATCGGGACAGGACACTCATCTTGATCACTCGTATTCGCATAAACAGAGAATTTTTACTCTACCTTTACTACGTATACTAGTACCAATTTAAAGAATTATTTAGCTTGTTGAAGGAAACGAAGTCATCAGACAAGGATTGATGCAGGACTACCTGCTTGCGAGCAAGCACCCAGCTCAACAGGCACCGCCTCGTGGGGGTTCTGTAACGTAAGAATTCTATCAGTAGTATCTGGTGGTCTACCTAAATATTGCCAGTAGTAAATGGGAGGTAACTCATTGCAAGAAAACTTGACCCGATAGAAAAAAACTCGTGCCATATTCAAATGAAAAGGAAATTTTCACTGTACCCTCAACCACGTGTAGTGGGTCCAACTGTTAGAAATGTTGGCTTCATGATAAAAAGACAAAAACTTTCCTGGAGTGGACGCAAAGGTTACATTCTATCGCAACAGAGAAGATGACCTCTCTCCGTTATTTTATTCTTAATTCAACTTCGTCTGCTGTCGTGATATTTCTGGGATAGCAATCGCGATGGGAGCTACAGGTTATGATCCAAACGAGTGACGCCTCTTTATACACACGAGTAGTTCTAAGCGGAGACTGCACAGGGAATCGACATTCTACAGTCTACACGGATCATTAATTTAAGTTTCTGCGCAAAAGCAACTGATGAATCTACAATGTTTACTAAGGTAAGCAAAAGTGATTATGAATTAATTCTTAATTTTTGTAATGGGCTTCGAATTACATTAATTTGTACTGATTTAGAATTTCATCAGTAGGATCTGGTGGTATACCTCTATGTTGCCAGTACGGTAATTGTAAATGGGAAGTATCTCGTTACAAGAAAACTTGACCGGATAGAAAATAACTCATGCCATATTTGAAATCAGTGACCTCAATTTATCCAGGAACAAGTTTCGAAGTGTATGCAACTGACAAAAAGTATAATTTTGTTCCCCAGTGTAATCAAACAACAATGAAACAAATCACGAATACTCAATTGCGTAGCTTATCAGAAACTGCTTCCACATTAGTTCTTATGATTGTGACTCAGCTACCGCAGAACTCGAAAACGAAACTCTAAGAAAGAGATACTTCGCATTAAACCCAACCCAACACAATTACTCAAACCCATTATCAAAATCGAAACCGCATCTGAAGACGAAAAAGATGCACAAGCGAATGCAGCCCTATTATGAGACAAGAAGCCCGAAGGAGATTAAACGAATTCAAACCTCCACACAACCGACATAAGCCCTAAAAACGATTCAAAAATCGATCAAGATCACAATCCAAATTATGGCTCCGCTCTCGCAGCTGTCAGACATGATAAACGTTAGAATAACGCAGATAGGTAACGACCGCACAACTCCCGCGACTTCATGATTAGATGTACTGTAGATCACCTACAAGGAAGGAGCAAACTGTGCAACTGCTAAACCAGAACCAAAGCCAATCCCCATCATGGCCAATATAGGAATCTTGCAATGGAACTCCCAAGGAGGGAGAGGGAGGAAAAATGACATGGAGACAATAAATTATCACAAACCCGCCATAATAGCTATGCGAAAACCATATTATTAAAAAATTGTTTTGCTACACGAACACTATAATAAATTGTTCCATGGAGGAGTGAGAATACTTATTCATAGTTTAATACTATCTAATGAATTGGACATGCGAGCCAAACTACAAAGTGTAACTATCCAGGCTAACGTAGGAAAACTGATGGCCATCAGTAGTATTTACATATCAAGAAAGCAATCACTAAAGAAGTATTCACTCACTTGATCCTTCAACTACAGTCCCATTCATCCTTGCACGCGATTTTAACTACCACAACACTTTTCGCGGTTGCAACAATACCAATAATCAGGGGAAATTAATAAAAACCGACATTACAAACAATAACCTTTGCATATTAACACATTCATTGCGGTATGCCACACCGGCTGGTCGGGCTTACGTTTTTCCTGCTCCAAAACGACCCATTGATGGGTCATTTGAAATTTTTTTAACAATCTTTTAAAATTAATGGTATTTATTTTACCCAATTAAAGTTTGTTATTTACTAAATTTTCAACAACTTTTGACTTTAAATTTGAGTTGGATATTGAACTTCAGTATAACTCATCGCAGTCAGTGTGTTAACCACCGGTTCAATCACCATGATTGGATACAATTCAGAACCGGCTATCGAATTGAAAATTTGTTGACTTACATTGGCTGGATTTCTCGATTGGGTTGTTTTTGACTCACAGGGCAATGGCAACTATTGTCCATTGACAGAATTTATCGAGTTCGGAAAAATATTTGAACCATTCCGGGTGTGCGCTATTATTTTTTCAGTGAAATTTTTGGACTGTTAAACTTTATTGAGAAACCTGAATTCATGATAAACCTAAATTTATGAAATCGGTTACATCTTCGTTTGTACGAACTATCAACTCCGAAAACGCGAATGCTCGCAACTGAGTTATGTTGCTAAAACTTGTGAAAACTACTGAAAATTGACGGGTTTGAACATTTTTCAAATTTGTAACAGAGCTCACAGGAATGTCTAAAAAAAACGTTAGTGTCTGACCTTATATTTTTTCAGTTCTTGTTTTCAGATCGAGCGAAATTTTGTCAAAACTAGCTAAAATTTACCTGTTTCTAAATAGGCAAATACTTTCTCGAATTCACTAATGGTTCGAAGTAGAATGGAAGCTACCACGGGTGAAGCCTCAACAACTAGGTCATCTCAAATTCCGTTTCAGTATTTTATCTTTCAAAACGTCTAAACGTGTTTCACAATTCAAATAGTCAATTCCAGTGCATTGAAGGGAAATTTAAAGCACTTTTCACGTCAATTATTTTTTAAATGTAAATGTGTTCCCTTCGGATTTTTCTTTGTACAGTATTTGTAATTCATGTCCACAAATCGAACAAGACTTCGTTAGCAAGCTGAAATTTTTCTGCTAGTTCCTTAAAACGTATAAGTTTTTCGTTATTCTTGATTAATTATTAGGGATTAAGGTTTTACGGAATTGTGAACTTTTAGTAATTAGTGATTTACGGATCGTGTATATTTAATTCATAGTATTTGGATTTATCATTTGAATTTAACATTTTGGATACGTTTCTTAAGAACGAAATTCAGTTGGTCCCATTGAGAAAATAGTGAATCAAACCGATTTATTCTCTCACCAATGTCTTACAATTACGTAAGTGTTTAACCGTAATTTTTTTTTGTTTGTGTTCATGATTTTAAATTAAATCAATCTTTGTCACGACTAAAATCAATTTGCATACTCATGAAAATGTATCTATTTTACACATACATTATTTTTTAAAACCGGGTTTTTCAATTCTCAAAATAATTCTAGTGAAAAATTGAAAAGTTTTAATAGTCTATTATCCGAAATATTTGTCAGGAAGGTAAATATATAGCCTTACGATATTTTTTCACTTTTTCATTCAATATATCAAAAAACAATGAAACTTTTTGACAATTTCAATACACGGTTGTACATCAGATATAAAAACTTATTTGACAAGAAATTCTTATAAAAATCTCATAAATCACTATACCCTTTCGGTATTTTTTGACTTTTTCAGTCATGGTTTCCAAAATCAATGAAACTCTTTGACAACTTCAATACTCGGTTGTACATCGTGAATAACTATTAATTTGGTCAAAAAATTTTCTAAACATCTCATAAATCCCATTTGAATTCGGTCCAAATTTGTAGGTTTAATTTTGGGATTTTCCTAGGGCGAATGGAGCTCGGAATGACTTTAAACCTTCGTTTTCCTATTCTCAAGTCATTTCTAGTGAGAAGCCAGAGAATTCAGAACATTTTTGATTCGCGAAATTTTTTGATAAAAACGTAAGGGTATACCCTTACGATATTTTTTTACTTTTTCAGTCACTGTTTCCAAAATCGATGACACTCATTGACAATTTCAATACTTATTTGTACATCAGGAAAAACTACTTATTTGACCAGAAATTCTTATAAACATCTCATAAACGTCATATGAGAAATTCTGTTAGGAAAAGGCAAGTTGAATTTCGGGCTCTCCTAGGGCGAGAATGCATCTGAGAATAATTTCAAGCAGCGTTTTTTTGATTCTTTAAACATTTCTAGTGAGAAATCAGAGTATTTCTGATATTTTCTTACTCAAATACAAACTTTTTGGCGACTTCAATACTATGTTGTACATCATGAAAAACTAACTTTTCAACCAAAAATTCGGATTCAACTATTGAAATTTGTTTAAAATAGTTTCAGAAATAGTTTCAAACTCGCAAGTGGAATTTTTAGGTGTTCCCTGGGTGAATCAGTGAATTACTGTTGTGTGAGCGTGGTCAGGACTGCTGGATGAACGACTTGTGGCATCCGTTCGTAGAATTTATATCACACGTGTCTGGTTAAACCCAAATGTTGAGCGCTGAAAGTTTTTGCTTTACAGTAAATACAGTGTAGCCTCGTGAAATTTTTAATAAAGATTATTAACTAGATAAAGCAGAAAAATTCGTTTGCAAAATATTCTAATAGCGTTGTTTTCGTACACATCAATTATTGATTACTGAGTGACTTTGGTATTCCCGAGACTGAAACTCGCTGGAAAATTAAGGAAAATCATGTGTCAGAATTGCATCAAACGTTTATTTGAAAGTCATAAATGACATTGTATATTTTTTATTCCAGACCTACATAGAAAATTTCTGACATTTCATCGGAAACACGCGCAGCAAAATGCTCCCGGCGAAGGAGATTTTGAATTGCATTGTCTCACCGAGTAACTGAGATGTTATGTCTCATTGAGGTAAGTCTACGGAACAAATTAGACTAAAATTCTTCACCAACCTTCGTTGGTTTAATCGCCATGTTGAAAATGAGGAGAGCAGTTCACATTTAAATTCTCGTCCGACTCTTTTCACCACATTCATTACACAAATACATTGAAGTATAACTTGAAATTATTTCAGATGGCCTTCTTTTTCAATGGGTTGCGGGAGTAGAATTCCTGGCAAACAAAGTATCTTTCATATGGGAGTCATTGAAGTAAGAAAACTTTTATTTTGTCGGAGATACTGAAAATACTGAGAGACAAGTTATAGCGCCTTGTCAAGTGTTTTCAAGTAACTTTGGTAATAAGTTTTTAGAGTAATATATACCGACCATTTGAACTTAATATATACATCAGAGACTAGGTCCCACTAGCCAGGCGGGTGAGACCTGTTGTGTTGCACGTATCACTGGCTAAATATTCGTCGTGGTTTGTAATTATCCCCCGCAAGTTCCACAAATTGAGCAGTTTATTTGTATATTTTTTTCTTAGCTCTGGATGGTGATTTACTTTTTCCCGACTTATTTAGCGTTAAAATTTTCTTTTGCTTATCGTTTATGAAACGTAAAAATTATAAAATGGAGCTACATTCTTTCGGCCCACCTGGCTAGAGGTCGTCAAATCAAAGTTCTACTTCGCTGTGTGAAAGAAGCGCATAATTTATCGAAATAATACGAATAGTTTAGCTAAATCTGAAGAAAAAGTTTCTTTGCGATTGAGGCGCCGAATATTGCATTAACGGGATGAATGAAAATAAACCTGGGCGCATCAAACGCAACTTCTACGAGGATACAAATTTGAGCGTATTGCAGATATAAAGTTACTATTTAATACAAGTCTTAAACGTACGACGAGACAAAATAAGTAGGTTTCTGTACAGGCAAGTTCTATAGAAAATAGAAGATATTCAAGTACGAGCTTCTGGAATTATTTCATTTTTATGTACAGCTTATGGAGGTTTTATAAAGCGTTATATACATATAATTGTCGTGTAATATGTATGAAGAAAAAAAACTTCGTCATAACTCATACCTGTACAGTTCGACTCATGTAGTGTCCAAGTTGGAGCGAGAACAACTTTCGAGAAAGTGCTTATCCAAATTTAATTTTGTCCATTCAGCAGTGAGTTGAAAATAAATGCATGCCCAGATCAATATGATATAAATGCTAGACACAGTATTATACTATCAATGCAATAATTTTAACAGTTTACATGTCAACAGAACAGTGTAATCTGCAAACGAGCAGCGACAGCGCAATGCTATCAGAGCTCCAATCACGCGCCGCAACCTGGGCAAGACCACCAGACGTGCTTCCGCTCATACCTCGCATGTGAGTTATGGGACAAGAGACTGGTCATTACGGGGCACAAGACAGAATCGCGAGAATCATTTTATTGAGTATTTAATTGTCAAACTGACAATACCATGCTGGTATTGACCAGGAGAACTATCACATGTAAATTGAACGTTTCGAAATAAACCTATATCATCATTGCATGCATTTCTTTACCATTGACCGCCCAAACTTTGAAAGGCCAAACTTTGAAAGGCCAAACTTTGAAAGGCCAAACTTTGAAAGGCCAAACTTTGAAAGGCCAAACTTTGAAAGGCCAAACTTTGAAAGGCCAAACTTTGAAAGGCCAAACTTTGAAAGGCCAAACTTAATTACGCCAAACTTAATTACGTTCAGTAAAGGGCTTCAATTCCAAAAATTAAATGAGTTGAACATCGTGTTGTATACTGTAACACATTTGTATATGTTTCAGTTGTATTACGAATATGTTCTAAATACATAAATGGCCATAAATTCAGAGCGATGTAACCACAGTGAAAAACTAAATGCTTTTAAATCATTTACAACATTTTGAAGAGACGTTGTTGATACTCATTAACCTGAACGTACACCAGTTAAGGTTCGCTCCCTGTCCTCCTACTTGGAGTGTTGGAGCTATGACGGCACTTTCACTGAATGAGCCCTCACAACACACCCCTGAATTTCACATCATGAACATAGCAAATATCAATACAGGTATAGCAACATTTCACAGCAATTTGTTAGATACAATTCAAATTAAAATTAATCTCCTGTTCACCAATTTCAACATTATTTAATGCAGTAAAATCTCGTCTAACATACTAAAGGAAAATTCTTACTTATTTGGCGGACTACTGCGAGAAATTAGTTTTTTCTCGTTCATTGAGCACCAATAGCTTCACAGCGATTCGATTTGTTTCGATCTTCATCCCACCTAGTACATGTTGCAAAGCTTATATAATACTCAAACGTTTCCTAAAAACTGTTGCTTGAACATGCGATTTTGACTATGAAATGATCAAGATGAAAAATAACTCTTCATCTCACAAGGCAACAATTAAATGCCTCAATCTCTGAATATAAAGCTACATAGAAGCTGACGTATCTAAGACCCCTATATGAATGCACATATTTTACTTGCACTCAAGCGTTCAATCGACGAAAAGCTGATAATTTTAAACTAAGAACTGCCAGCACTGCAAGTTAATACACTACCCGATACTTCCAACACAAAAGCTCACCTCATTCTTCCCGGCATTTAGTATCGTTCCCATTCTAATCATCACACCCATAGCAAACTCGTCTACACAGAATTCGATGCTGTACATGTTAATTGTTCCAACTCTTCAGAACGGAAACCATCATGACAAAAACGTTAAAGGTTTGAGCGTACACAGCTTTACATCAACTATGTCTACAATTGCAGTACTCCTTCGATTAACGTACACATGTTTATGAGTTTTAGAATGCAGAATTTGAAATTTAATGTATCATCAAAATGAGATTTAAAAATTATATTAAAATCGAGGATCAGGATTGAATGCTCATGATAGGAATTCAATTCAGAGACTTCTGATCATGTATAGCCAATCGAAAGAATACCGCTATGAATTTCCTCCATCGTAGCTATGAGTAACTAAAGAGTATACAAATCACAGAGTTCTATAGTCTAAGATAGAGTTCATAACCTGAGACTGGAAGGAGGCCTACTGCCACCTCCTCCTCTAGCTCTCCCTCTACCGCTGCCGGCGTACCTTCCGTTACCTCTACCAGCCGCGGGGGCCATCCCATACACCATTTCGTTGTCAGATGGCACGTAGCCACCATTTATACTCCCTCCGCCGGTCCTGCCGTATATTCCTCCGTGTTTCCCTCCAGGAATGTTGGCGTTTAGGCTAGCGGGAGATCCCGCAAGGCCAGAAATGCCGTACTTGACGCTGCCTTCCCTGGCGTACTCCACGCTGCTGTCCAGCACTCCAGGACTCTGGGCGAGGCTTCCGTTGGGCGGCGTGAAGACGCGCTGGTGGTCCATCTCTGACGCTATGCTCGGGCGCTCAGGCTGCAAGAAAACAGGAATTCAGGTCACAGAATCAAGGAGAAAATATAACATTCAAAATTGGCATGAATCACTTTGAAAATTTGATCACACTATGAAAACAATATGCTGTGAATTAAGTAATAACGAAATTACACATCAACGGTTTAAGTAAGAGTGCTTCTATCTCTGGACATTAAGCCGTCAAGGTTTTTGCATACCTTTGCAACCTAATTGAATCTATCATGCTCTAAATAACATTGAGGAATAACTAGTAAGTAGAAAAATATTACTAAAAATAACTCACTGAAACGTAGAAAAGTCAATTTTAAAACTCACAGGCTTAGGTGCAACGATGGTGATCATTTTGTTATTTTTCTCTCCCCACTGCGGGTTCATGTCGAAGAGCTGCTGGATGGTCTCTATTCTTCGTTTTTCTGAAAAAAAAGCAAATAAGTGCGTCGGTCAATCTGCTCCCTACCTCTACTTTACAACGATTAAAAAAATCCGGTGTGAGAGATTCCATGGTTCCCAACATTGATCAGGATATGCCCAAAGGAATTTGGTCAAACTCCTTGTTCATGTTATAAAAAAAAATATAAAAAATAATAATTTAAAAATAATTTAAATGCCGCTGTTATGGCATTTCATGTAAACTTTTATCTTAACCAATGTATTGGAAATAATTTAATTTTAATTTAAAACTCCCTAGCTACAACAGAAGCGACCTCGAGAGAGCAAAGAGAAGGGACCTTTTTTTTCCACGGACAGTAGGTGAAGAGGAACCTGAGCCCAATGTGTGTTCTCACATATGCTTTTATTGCATCTGAAATGACACTGAAAATTATTGGAAGAGCATAATCTAAGTACTCATAAAAAACACAAAGTTACGTCCGAGAACATTTCCCATGAAAAGCAGATATGCCAACTGTAAAAGATTTCTAATTTTCTCGACACCTTATAATTTTTATGATCATTCATACTATTGCGAATATCAAAGAATGATGGCAAGCCTGTGACACAACATCAAGTTACACTGACAAACTGCACTTTACAAACTCAATATTTCTGGACAGCAGGTTATGGTTTGGCATTTTCCCGCATCAAGTCAGCATTAATGAATTTCTGTGACATAATCGCTCGATGTCAAATTTCCCTATGGCTAAATACCGTGTTCAAGTGACAAATTTGGGTATAGTATTAGCTGACGGATGTGAACAATTTCCATTGATAAAAGAATCTTCTATCGTATATATGAAACATAACCGACCATGAAAAAATCCCGAACTTTATCTCGTTCCGATTATGTCCTAAAAATGTGTACAATGAAAACTCAAGTTCATTTGCGTAGCGAGAAAACTTACGCATAAATAACTCAGGTAAGTTTCAATCTATTTATCATTCCTCACCATTTCCTCTTTCATTTTCTGGCACCATGCTGAAGAATCTCTGCCGGAAGGCGACGTCAAGAGTGCCGATGTTCTGGCTGTTCTGGCCGACCATTCTAGCGAAGTTGTGTCGGTTGCCCACTTTGCCAGCCGAGTTGTTGTCGCTGGAGTCTTCAGCGTAGTCGCGGAGACGCTGAAGCCGGCGGACCACTTCCAGGGTCTTCTTGTTCTTCAAAGTCTCCTTAGTGCTGTCAGCCTGCGATGAAAATAAAGTTGTGAAGAAACGAATTTGTGCTGCATGCAGAAATGAGGATAATTTTGCACTGTTCTTGGCTCGTCTAGCGAGTGTTATTATAGTGTTCTCCATGTGAGGGAAATATATTTTTCTGTGAAGAGCAAATTTCTTACCTACTATCATTATATCTAGTTCAGTCTGCATTCAGAAGGGTGTCGTTGGTAAATTTTAAAGTCACATATAAAGAGCTGTAAGTACTTAATATATTTAAATTCTATTAAAAATTTCAGGTTCATCATATTCAATTACGAATTGTCCGCTCATTTTCCTGTAATCAATTGATTCCTAAAGACTCATGAATCTCGACCATCTCTCCAGTGTCCATGATAGATGCAGAGTACATAGAAAGCAATAAAGTAAAACTAAAGTATGCACGTACTTCCTACTCAAAAACTTTGAGGAACATTTTAATAGGAAATGGACGGATCTCAAGTGGCACACAGTTGAGGAGATCAACACGTCACTATCTTCTTCTGAACAAACACAGGCAGGATAAGCTAACACTTGGGGCAAAAATTTTCCCATGCTTGTGAAAGTTGTCCAAGAAAAACTCACGTTGGTTGTGCTGCACGAGAGTTCAGTGGACGCGAGGATGTGGGAAATCGTCCCGAAGCGATGGAACAACATAGCCGTGAACTGGATCACGAGGATGAGGGCGAAGAAGAACACAAAAACGAGACCAATGGGTTCCAACTGGAGGTACTCCTTTGAAATGTGAATCTGTCGAAGCAAGGAAAACATTACTACTGTAGTCCTTTCAGAAGACACTTTGTGGAATAGTAAGCAAAATATAAAATTTTTCGGATATCACATTCGAATATTAAATTATAGAATGTATTTCATATAGCATTTGTGTCATTTTTCAAGATCCCTTTGTTGAAATAATGCATAGCAAATCACCACAAACGAAATAGTGTTGTATTATACTTAAAGACGAGGGGGCTTTTAGTAGTAAAAACATGCCACGCAACACCGAAATGTCCCGCACTGCAACATAAAGCAACTAGGAGGAAAGCGTTCGATCTGGATCATGCAAGGGCAGATTCCGCCTGTAAATTTAACTTAAAAAAACAGTAAATAGAAACAAAAACTATGAACAAGATAAGAATAACAATGGTTAAATTACACCGAAAAAGAGAAGAATACCAGTGAAAGACAGTGCTCGAGAAGAAGTCTGCTGAAACGACACGTCGGCCCCTCAACTGAAGAAAAAGGTGACCATGCAGAATAAGACCGAAGTTCACGATTAACACCAGAGTCGACAGTTTTAACCAGCAGTTCCTGACTTGCAGATGATAGCTCAAGTGAATCTCTGGGAATGTCATATCCTAACTAGCAGGCACATGCTACATACCATCCTTAAAAGGAGCCGGAGAATCTTAATTTAGCATCGAGAGTCAATAAGTCCCAAAGACTCACTTAAAGAACAATCTTCTATAAAATGATCAAGACAAGAGTGACTAGTTCAGTTCAATTTACTATCTTTAATTGGATTTTTTTTGTTAATTTGTAGGTATACCTAGTACATTAGCGATTTAGAATCGCAATGTAACATAATTTCACTCTAAAGGGAAGAAAAAAATAACTAGCGACTTAAATACCACCCATCCGGTACGGTTCTTCTATATTAAACTCATAGTAAGGAAGAAATTCATTATTCTATTATGTATTATTTTTATTCATATTGAAGCACTATATGAGCATAAAAAAGTTCTTCACTACGTAAATCAAGACCATGCGATATGTGGGGGGAAAAAAACCGAACAAAGTACGGGATGAGTTTTTGCACAAATTCAGCAAAACTTTCAATGAGAAAAAAAGAAACGGTAAAAAAATAAATTATGCCTACATGTAAAGTTTTAATTTTACTTTTCTCACGCGTCAAATTTGAGTTTTTTCAACGCTCTCATGAGTGCTTTTTACAGCATGCGAGCTGCAACGCTACATGTAGTGCACTAACCTTCAAACGTCATGACCACAATAATTTATTAATACCGTCGAAGCTACCGGCAATATTGTATGCGGTTCCCAGCATTGTGCGTCCCTGAAACAGATGTTGTTGACTACGTGCGATCCGTCACGATACCATCGGTACATCTCCCTCAGTGGTGCAGAAGTGTCGAGTGAAACTACGTGCTGTCGTGTTCCATAAAACGCTCTCTATATCTTTTCTAACAAAATACACAGCCGCTTACGAGCCTTAGCTTTTAGCGTACTGAAAAAAATAAGCCATTTTGAAGTGCTGTTCAACCTCTCAGTTAACGAAGAATTATTGCCATGGTAAAACTAACACTACGAAATAGCAATGCCTCTTTCAGTTTCCAACTTCTACGAGACAATTTCAACTTTTACGTACTGAAAAGCTCCAAGAGAAGCTCAACCAACGAAATGTATACAGTCGAAGGGTTTAGGAAATCTGTTTTACCTCGTTCGCATTTTCAGGATCGATCGTTATAGTTTCTTTGACTCCAAGGGGCCACACTACGTGTAGTTCGTCTTTGTTCAGTTGCAAGAGGAACACAACGAGGATGAAGAGAGCGTTCAGCATGAAGAACAGGAACACGCAAATGTTGCGCAACTCCTTCAGTTCTTTCGCCGCGCGTGCCTAAATCATGAGCAAAAACGGCGCGTAAGTGTTAGCGAAATGTTGTGTTGCTCATAAAATCTCATGAACACGTTCAAATCACATCAGGATGAAATGCAGAAATGTGTAGTTCACCCGAAGCATTTTTTCTCATCCATGTCTCTTTGTGTGAAGGGCATGTAAATAATAATGTAATGAATTTACACCTTCCATGCACGGCTGAAATTAAACAAGCGCAAAATTTGGGTAAAAAGCGAGAAACATTGCGAGAATATAACACCAGGAGCAAGGCAAATAGAAAGTTAGGGAATTAAAACGAATTCAAGCTCGTGGAAGTTAGTAGCAGACCTAGGAGGTAAAAAGCATACCTGTTTATGAGAAAAATAGATGGAAGCATGATTAAAAACATTATAATTCAAATGGAGGTATTCAAAAGCATGGCCAATTTACAAAGCAGGACAAGTTAATGTTACTGCACCTGTAACAAGAGTACGTATTGTCAAGCTTATGGTTGAAGTAAAAATTACAAGTTTTTGTTTGTCAGAAGATTGGCTACAGCCACTGAACATTCAGGACATCCGGCTAGGATCCCTTTCATTTAATGACGTTACTTGTGAATCAGCATGCGACTCAACTGCAGCTCCATGAGATGCCAGGAAACACTTTTCAGAAAAGGAAGTCATTAGAAGAATTCGAGGTCAAATTCGAAACACGGATGGGCTTTTCAAGGTTGTTCATGTACAGCATTAGTCATGGCGGCATGCAGGAAAGAGGAAGACATTAGTTGGACATTCAGTATGCAGCAGCCGATGCTCCAGGGCCGGCGAATTCGAAGACAAGATTCGAAAGACGCTTGAGCATTCAAGGCTGTTCACGTACGGCATTAGTCATAACCACAACGGCATGCAAGAAAGTGGAAAACATTAGTTGGACGTTCAGCATGCGGTAGCCGATGCTCGAGGGCCGGCATGGGGAGAGAGGTTGGGTACCTCGTTGGTGTCTGGATCGTAGGTGATGTTCGTCTTGATGCCAAGAGGCCACGTGATGTGGATCTTGTCTTTGTTCAATTGCAAAAGGAAGACAATGATGACAAAAATGGCGTTCATCATCGTGAAAGAGAAAACGGAGATGTTGCGCAGCTCCTTCAGCTGAACTTGGATTCTTTTCTAGAAAATAATAAATGTGGAAGTGTCAATTGGAAGCCTCAGGTGATGCATGCGGCAGAAGGCTGACTGGCTAGTTTTGCTAGAAAACTTTATTTTCGAATCATGAATTCTGGTCAAAGAGTGGAAAAACGTGCACTGCGTTAAAATGAGTGACTGGTCTAAATTGAACTTGCAGTTGGAAAGAATTATAACAATGGAAAGAATAATTTAAGATCTGGAACACGGTTTTCTTTGAAAAGAATAAAGTTCCGTAAACATAACTGATGTTGGCATACCGGAAAAGCAAAGACATGAAAATGATTTTATTTTAATGATTGTAAATATTTTACCACATCAGAGTTAAATTTAAAATCAAATGGAACAGTTAACTGTTATTGTGAGACATATTTCCTAGCAGAAATATCCGTAGTCGAAGCGGTAAATAACTTTCCTCGTATATTCTTAATTACTTTAGGTTATTGTCTAGCTTATGAAAGAAATTACTTCTATATACTCGACAACAAGGGTAAAACTTATGGCATAAATCTGAAGCAGCAGTTCAAGTCACTCCTAATTTCTACTGTTACTTGATGGCAGCGCTGGTTGCAATTGATGCAACGCTTGGTAAGGAAATGCTTTTATTCAAAAGAATGAATCATTGTAGAAACGAGGAGTAGAAAGGTGAAACGTGAGAATTAAAAATATCTCTGTCAAAATTTCATAATGTTCGCTTTTGTGGCATGGAAAGGGTGGGTGCAACGAGTGAATGTGGTGGATTTATTGACATTTTCTAAAGAAAAAGTATAATGATGAAAAGTTTTACGACAAATTGGGCTACGATAAACCAAAAACTTCCATAAAAAATGAAATTCGAACATTTTCAAAATGGCGATAGTATTTTAAATTTTTCACTGCCACCTAGGAAAAAGAAAATTTACAACTATACGTAATGGCTGGAAAGTTGCATTCAAATCCCTTGACCTGAAAAGAGACAATTAAGTTCCGATAGTCACTTCCATTAGCCTTTAAGGTGGCATTAGCCTTTAAGGTGGCGTCCAAGAATTATACTCATTTAACCAAACGATAGCATAGAAAAACTAAATTTGAAAAATTGATAATAATGTTTTCTAGTCTTATTAACCCAAACCTTTTATTTGAATTGAGAAGAAAGTCCAAAAAATGGCTATGATTCACCACATGTATTCAAACTCTGGAAAACTAAATACCTGCAAAAAAGGAGCCTCACAATTTTCATGTCATTAGGAACAATCACCGCTACTCAGTTACCCAGGAACCAATAGATGATATAAGAACTTACAAAAACCTCAAGACTAAAACTCCATGAGGTGTACGTCAGTATTGAGGCTACTGGCTTTGTTATATTATGATGCTAACCCAAGTTAACGAACGTCAAAATTTCATTTTCCTTCTAATTCTGCTTCCATTGTGTAAATTGAACACAATTTTCCGAACAAAAATGAAAGACAACATCTTTCAAAACCACTATGAGTGAACCAAAACAGATAGTATCTTTTGATTACTAAGGCCACAAAATCACCTCTTTTCAGGGAGATAGAACAATTACCGTAGCAACACATCATCCGACAAGTTTATTAAAACAAGGACGTACAAATTCTTTGGCATTCATGTTGCTAAAGTTTTTGCTTTATAACTAATGCTGTAAATTATTCCTCAATTCAGGGATGTAAAACAATTCTCTTTTCAACACAGCAGACTCGTTGATCAAAAGTAAGACGTACTTGTTCTTCGGCGTTCTTGTTGAGAGGGAAAAGGTACTTGGCGATGAGATCCTTCCAGAACTGCACCTCCTTAGGAGGCATGTAGTTGATCTCGCCCTTACCCACGGACTTCTCGTCCTCTATCCAGTACGGGTTGACCAAGTCGTCGCGCTCGGGGCGGGGCTCTGCGCACAGTAACGAGTATCGGTAACATTAACCCAGCATGGATGAGGCCGGTAAAAGATTGGCTTATCCTGAATAAAGACATTCGTGTATAAATTAGGCATAAAAAATTCAACCTAACTTGAGCGTGAGTGAATCACGGCTAGCTCACTCTTGTGGAAATGTACTTAGCTGAGGTGAGTGAAATTGGTGTGGGCATTATATTGAGTAGTAAGCCCGTCCGTAAGGCGTCCTCAACGCTTCCGCAACGCGCCTACAACACGTCTAGAAAGAGTCTACAATACGTTCATAACGCGCTAGAACAAGTCCATTACGCACTTGAACACGAATATAACACGTCTACAAGGCGTCTAGAACGAGTCTGCAAAACGTCCGCAGCCTACAACACGCCTAGAACGCGTCCACAACAAGTCCACGACAGGCGCTCACCAGAAGCTTCGCTGGTGTCGTCAAGAGACTCCGTCTCGTCGTCCATCTCGGAGTGCGCTGGGTCGAGGCGGCTGCTGGAGTGGGGAGCGCTCTTCTTGCGACTCGGTGCAAGCCCCATGCGACTGTAATTTACAAATACTTCAATTTGGCTCAAATATTACAAAAGTTAGAGATAAAACGATGCAGAAATTGGTCTTTGAGGCTTTGAATTTTCAAACATCTTTTAATCTCAACAATGTTGAATGCAACTTTTCAGATCATGACGTATAACATACAACTAGTAACACTTTATTTTCCTCCCTCATATCCTCAAAACATCACGACTGCCACTTTCCTTGTTCTTCTGATATAGCTAAATCAAGTTTCATATCTGAATAGTTTAAAGTTTTAGAAGAATATTAATCGTTAAAGCTAGTAAAGGAACTGTCACGAGTTAGTATTTAAAAAAAAAAAAACACTCAATAGTTACATAATTACAGCGAGAATTTCCACCGTGATTTTTCAAATTATTCATATTAAAAAAGTAAATTAGTTGAAAAAGTTTACCTCTGTTACCCATCACAGAAATATTAAAATTTCCGCTTAAACCACGCCTCATTTATGCTTGCATATCAACATGAACGATGTTCTCGCATTAGTTCAAAGTTACTTCTCATGAACGCAAAAAAACTCACACTTCGATGGAGTTGAGTGCAGACTGCATGGCGGCGAGGGTGTTGGCGATCTGCTGAGTCTCGCTGTGCTTGGGATGGATGCAGCAGGAGATTTTGAACAGCCCTGCCAAGCTGAACTCTATGGAGCCTTCGTCCTCGTCCTGACCTCCTCTGTTCAGCATGCCCAGGATACCGCTCTGCTTGCGCTTCCGCTCCGCTTCTTCCAATGCTTTCTTCTCTGCCAGTTGCTCCTGCGAAACGTGAATGGTTATACGAGCGATGTATGGTTGAAGAGAAATTGTGAGAAATTGGAGAAGTTGAAGGAAATCGTTGAGATATATGAGGATGCCCTTCCTAATGGTAAAATATGCTGCTAATGAGTAAATGAGAGGAATATGGACGGTGAGGGAAGTATGAAAATTATATTAGATTATTGGTTAGTTAGTGCCTCCCTATTCGTCACAAATGTGATCCAAAGAGAGGAAGGAGAAATACACCATTTAGCATAGAGTTAAGGGAACGCGAAATCTATACAGAAAGGGGCATAGAAACAGTAAGTTGAGAAAGAAGATTATGAAACAAGAACAAAGTTGAAGAAGAAAGTAGCAGGTGCTGAAAAACAGGACAGCAGTGAACCAAAAAATGATGTCCTTAACATAATAAAAACATTTTATTTCAACAAAAAGAAGGCCGACCTAACTTTCGGCTCAGGCCCTCACATTTTCCCCTTGGGAGCGCTAATTGAGGGAAGCATGAAATAGTATAATAATGTAATAGGAATAATAGTAGGGGAAATAGTAGTACTACTAGTATGTGGTTTTTGTTTAAAATTATGAAACTACTTGGAATTGTTAGATTTAGAATTACTATATCTAAATAAATTCTAAGATCTTAATTCGTATTAAAATGGAAACTCACAACTTCTTGTCATCGTGAAATATCGACTCATCATAATTCTTTACGTTGCTTCAAAAACATTATACGGGAGTTGCCTTCAGAATATATACGTGTGATTGAAAAAAAAATTTGCCAATGGAAACACGGTAAAAAAATAGTAGCCTTATTAGGCGAAGGTAAGACTGGTAAGAAATTCAATCATCTTGACTATTACTGAACACTCAAAAAATTTGGTTTGGGAATCAGCAGGAAGATACGCTTCATTAATTTGGACAAAACTAGACTGTGAAAATCATAATACATGTAAAAGAAAACAATAATATTCATGATTTTTCAACGTTGTGTCGACGTATGTACGAAAGGGAAAAGATTTTTACATGCCATTAATTTAGTTAATTTTTTTGTATTACTTTACTGAAGATTGCTGTGCAGGCAATTAGTACTGTGCACTTCTAATAAATAACGTATCAAATAGTAATTCGTCAAAGTGATGTAAGGTAATGATAAATTCTATTTGAAACATTTTTAATCAAATCTTTGAAATTAGACTCAAATGAACGATTTCACTGACTCAATCATGCACCTTTTCAGAAGGGCATCACTACTAAATTTTTCGTGGCATCTTAAAATTTGGGTTTGAAAATCAGCAGGAAGATGCGCTTCATTTATTTGGACAAAACTAGGCAGTGAAAAGCACTAAACTAGGCAGTGAATTGTGAAAAAAAATGGAAACTTCAGTTTTAAAATCGCACTCACTTTCTTGGTTTTCTTGGTGGCGACTTCGCGGGTGCCCCACGATACGTCGTTCAGGTTGATGAGTGAGTAGATGATGAGCAGGAGGTACATGGAGGGGATGCACAACAGGTACAGCAGGCCCGGGATGATACACTGGAACTCCTGGGGATGCATGCACGCAGAGATGAAGAAGGATCCAGAGAGGGCGATCAGGAAAATAGCCGAGGGGGATCCAATTCCGTCCTCTCCCAGCTGCAGCGTCGTACCCACGATCACAGCCATCATCGTCAGAGCGTAGCCCGCCGATAGAATTTCGGCCACGATGATTTGAACTTCTCGTTGATTGCCCTGAAATTAGACAATGTTTTAGCAACGTTACAGTTCTGGAAATCATATATGCTGATCAATGTCGTTGAAAAAACATAACAAAATAAATATGTCTCAACTGAGAATCACAAGCGCAGATTAGAAATGAATGATATAATTAATTTTACATTCATCCTTCGCACATGTGGCTACTCAAATTAATAGTCTTGCTTCTAAGCTAAAATAACAAGTCAGGATTATAGAGTTCAAAGAAACCGAAAAATTCGCTTGAAACGAATTTCAAACACATGTGTTAAATGTTCAAACATATGATGACTAGTGTAGTAAAAGAATTTATTGCCTAGAAATTGAGAGATTTGTTTAATCAATATAATCGACTTAAACTGACTCGCGTTATTTCTCATAATGGACTCCCATATTAATTTACAAGGATAAGGCCTGTTGTACCACGCCCAAGATGCTCAATACACAGCGCCCACTACTAACCATACCCAGCATGCGCTCACCTTGTTGGAAGCGTTGGCGAGGAAGCACACAGCCATGAACAGAACGATGGGGATGATGTTGTACTCAAAGGAAGGCCAGTTACCGATGTTGAAAGCAGCCACGAAGGCACCCACCAACATAAGGAAGATCGTCCCGGGGCCAAGGATTGTGCCGGCCATCAACATGGTCTGTGGGATAAATTTTATTTAAAAAAGAAGTTTTCACTTGTGTTATCCTAGAAAAGAATTGCATGCAGCACAATTGACATGTTTTAGATTACCGAAAAGGACGGCGATGGAAAAAACGACAACACTTATCATTAAATCAATGCACGTGAACTACAAAATATTCCGTAAGCTTTCGTTACGTTTCTGTAAAATTTAAAGAAGTGAGTAACTTGAGTCTTCTGTGAAATCACTTTAGGACCAACATTTGGTTGACACATTTTGATCTTATAAGCAGAACTCCATCGTCATGCAGTGTTATCGAATTCAAATGGCAGCATCTACCTGATAAGATATGTAGGGCAGCGAGATGTTGTCGTTGATCTTGATGGTTCTCTTGTAGTCTTGCAGAAGATCCATGATGTTGGCCATGGTGGACGGGACCCACCGTCGCCTCTGGTTGTAGAACTCTCCGAAGCCCTCGGGACAGTGGGTGTAGGCGTCCGACGCTGCCGAGTACTCGACGCGGTAGCCCCTCTGTAGCAGCAGCGTGCACAGCCATCTGTCTTCGCCTGACCACCAAAATAATTCGTCAAATTTCTCAAAAAAACAAGTTTCGGTCCGTTGAACGGTTACTATTAAGCCAGTAGTCTGTCGATCTATAAATTGCTATCCGTTGATAGGTGAAATTAGTATCAAGCCAGTAAAATTAGGCAGTGAAGAACACGAAGAGTAGAGTAAGTCGTGAGGAGACGTTAAATTTCCTCAAACAATTACGTAATGTTATTACACGATAGCTGGAGATTTTGTTATTTATTATTTATACAAACTGGTCATGGTATAACTAGGTAAGCCCTGTAGCATTTAGGGATGATAAAACCCCAAAATAACGAGTAAAATAACAACCATCCTAATTAACAAGAAAAATACTCAGGAAAATTGTCTTCACTCAAACGTAGACCGCAAGAGTCTCACAGCGCTATTTAGGTGCGAGCCTGGCGTACCTTGATCGTACTGGACGTAATGCCGAGCCTGGCGTACCTTGATCGTACTGGACGTAATGCCGAGCCTGGCGTACCTTGATCGTACTGAACGTAATGCCGAGCCTGGCGTACCTTGATCGTACTGGACGTAATGCCGAGCCTGGCGTACCTTGATCGTACTGGACGTAATGCCGAGCCTGGCGTACCTTGATCGTACTGGACGTAATGCCGAGCCTGGCGTACCTTGATCGTACTGGACGTAATGCCGAGCCTGACACGAGGTGGTGGTGTATTTCTTCATGACGTTGTCGTCCATTAGAGCTCGGCCTCTGAAGAGCGAGAAGCATCCGGGACTACAGAGCACGCAGCCAATCATGTGCTCCGTAGCTTTCTGCAGCCAATGACCGATGGCGTACTCGAACATCTGGTACCACACCATCAAACCTGAAAGGCAAAAAAAATGTTCAGTGTTTCTCATTTTCGGGGAAAACAGATGCCGTCTTTGGTAAAAATTACAAAATTTATTAAGTCTCAAAATCCTGGACACCGAAGTAAAACTTTGAGAACTGTTACACTCAAATTTATACATTCGATTTAATTGAACGAATTTAAATTAAATGGCAGCATCCTGATCTACGTGTTTTACAATAATGCTACTTTTTTTTTTAATTAAACGCGTTATGGAAATAACACACCAGCAGCGATGAGCCCACACTTCCAATAAAGTTTTGTTGAAGAAATATTCAACAGAGAAATTTACCAGTAAAAACTAACAATCACTCGTCTAGAACGTTTAGAAGATCAGAGCATGGCTGACTCAATTTTACAATACAGAATTCAACTATTATTTTCAGAACTGAAGCGTTCATTTTCCTTCTTATGGGTCTTTGTTATTATTACGCTTTAGACTTCCTACAAGCTGACCAAACGTACTATTCACAGATGTGGACGTGATCCACTCACATGTTTATCGTCCTGTAGGGCTAAATCCCATATCATGGCTGAATCTATTTAGAACTGCACCACAAAAATCAGCTATACACTTGACCAAGACTAAATTCCCAAGCAAACCTCTCAGCTAAATCACTATCTACGGATAAACTCATCACTTGGCCATTACTAAATCCCTAGGTAAACTTCTCAGCTAAATCACTAACTAAGGATAAACCCTAACCAAGGAAAAGCACTAACCGGAACCGACAGGGTGGATACGCCCGCACGCAGCTCCCAGGTTCGTGTTTTTCTTCATGAGATCGACCAGAAGTGCGACGGCTTTGGGCGTGAAGTCGATGTCGCCGTCCAGCGTGAGCAGAAGCGTGTTCTCTGCGATGATTTCCTTGCGCTCCACAGAGATCGGCTGGTCCATCAGCTTGAAGCCGAGCAAGTAGTACATGTACATCACCTGTTGGGACAGGTTCAAACGTTTTAAATCAACCCTGCAGTTCAAAATTAAAACTCGATGGGCTTAAAATCTATATTTTTAGGACAGGAAGTAAGATGTAAATGTCACTTCGTTGAAAAAAGTAACACACCAAAAGCTAAAAACGCATCATTTGTGCTCTACTTTTCCATAAATGAGGCCGATCGAGATAATTCGGCCCACTGATTTCAAGCCTAATTTCCGAAACACAATATTGACCACTGTTAATGAATACACCTTGGTTTCATTTGAAGGCTGACGAATTTATCCCTTTATAACGCTAACACAGACAGCGTTAATATATTAATTTTAAACCGAAAATCCCCGAAAAAACGCAAATCACTCATTTGCTAAGGTATACTAAAAGGTACTCCTGTTCAGCTTACTTTCAGCAGTGAAGAGTATTATAATCGACTCGTCGCCCATGGCGCGACCAACAACAAGTTTACAATGAATTGCGAGTCCGTAACCAAGGGTAGAAATTCTGTTCTAAATTAGATTCTTGATTGAACATTAGTGTGAAATAGTCTGGGTACCTGACTCCATCGCTTCTTGTGACGGATCTTGTCCTTGTCTTTGAGATGAGCAATAATTTTAGTTTTTCCAGGGAGGGTCCACACCAGTCTGCCACCGTAGGGGGTCGGGACCCTCGCTGGGGGCTTGATTCGCAACCTAGAGGTTTGATGGACATGTCTAGCGGCCTCGTCTATGTGCTCCACCAGCAGCCTCACGAAGCTGTTCACTACGTTCTCGTCGTCGTTGTGGTCGCTGATCTCGAAGGCGTCATCGAAGAAGATGTGGGCTGAAAATTTGGACAAACGTTTTAACCGGATTGCTCTAATGTTTCCCTCTATGGAATTCTTTTACGGATAGATCTCTAATTAAAACGGAAACAAAATCGTTTTAGTTTCATGAATATAATTATTCCTACGATCATCACCATATTTGTTAGTTAAAGCCAGCTAACCAATTGACTAGGCAATGCTCACTCTCAAATTCATAATAGTCGTTGTCCACAATGTTCAGGAACTTCAGGGTGATCCTTCGAGCAGACTGATCTTCGTCCATTCTGAAGATACTCTTCAAGAACTCCATCATCTCGTCTTTGGTCTCGTGCCACATAGTTGCACAGGCGTAAATTTTCGTTATGTGGTCCGAGGACTTCACAGACTTGGAGGTGGCGTTCGTGTTGGAAGAGTCCGTGTCTACGGATATCGTCTCGTAGTGCTGCGCAATTAGAAGGGATATACAAAATTAAAACATGAAGTACTCAAATACGCTTAAATAGCAAATGCTCGAAGCTTACAGACTGATAGAATTTGCGAATGTGATCGACAGATATTATGTAAAAACGAGTACCAAGGTTTGTTCAGAAATTTTAAAGTAAATTGATGGACGATGAAGTTATTCACACTCTTTCACATCAGAAAATTTCCAGCGAATTTGGCCCAGCGCGTTTTACCTTAGCATAGTCCCCACGGCACGCTAAACTTTTGAGATAGACATACCAATCAACACTAGGATCTAACCTACATATTTATTGTTTACAATAAATGGTAACAATCTCAGAAACTGCATCTCGAAGTTTTGTTGTCGTCACGAAACCCAACCGGTACCGCACCTCTGGCTCATTTTCCTCAGACAACGTAGTGATGTCATCCGCTTTGAGGTCGGGGTCGTCGTCCCTCCGCCTGTTGAGGGCTAAACTTTGGTCGATGAGCATCGAGTTGTACATGGGCGACACGAACAGTTTCTCTGTCGACGCCAAACGTTCGCATTTTGGGGTCCAGATGTGCAGCGTGATCCATGTTTGAGAAAGCAGCCACAGTAGCCAAATCCAGGCGTACTGGAAAACAAGGAGGAGGGTACATGGTTAATTACAAAAAAATATGGAAAATAATATTTACAGGAGGGTATATACAGTTCACGGGATTACAGAGTAGAAACCCAAAATGAAGACAAAATATGACTCAATGAAATAGAAAGCAATGCTAAAACAAATCCATCCGAAAATTTGGAAACCTACCAAACAAATAGCACATACGACGCAAGATTACTGAAACCCACCCTAGGGTTTTCCAATACAGTACGATGCTAGGAAATGCCTTCTTATGACAAACACATTCAACCCCAAACAACAGAGACATGTTTAAGCACTTACATCATTTTTCAGAAAATCTGTAAGGATATCTCCGTTCTTGCACTCCCAGAAGAGATATCCAGGCATGAAGTCGAAGGCGCAAACATCCTCCGTCCTCAGACCGCATGCAGTAATCAGCAGCGAGATGGACACGGGGATCGTCAGGTTCACAGGAAAGGCAAAGCTGAAGCCTTGGATGCAGATTTTGCATGCGAACTTGCCTGAAATAGAATTTAAGCTTTAGGAACACTGTCAACAATGTACGCGTGTAAACGCATGGTAGAATATTTGCGAAAGTTTACAAATGAGTACTGACGAGATACGTCAGATGTTACGAACCATTAACGGCTGGTATAAAATATCCACACAAATTGGAAGTGCTGCAGACCGACCTGATGTGAAGCGGTAGACCTAGCTCCAAAGTGAATGTTTGGTCTGGCCTTATGCGTAACAAGGTCACTGGGTTTTCATTGGACATAATGGAGCATTATGCTGTATTTCCATTAGAAGAGTTTTAACCAAGGGTACTCTTTCAACCAATGAGGCTCCTCTACCCTGGGGTTTGATTGTTCGTAACTTTCGGGATGCAGTCTACCTTAATCACTGGCTTGTGAGAAATAGCCAAACACAATGGCAGACACGCTCACTAGACGTTATTCACGTTGATTTTTTCTTATTGGGTTATTGTGTGGAGAAAGTGTACAGTATTCTAATACCTAATGTTGAGACCTTAGAGGCAAGGATAACTGCAGCTCTGGCAACGGAAACTACGGGGAGGCAGGTGAATACCTGGCGTGAGATTGAATTTTGCTTAGACGTAAGCGAGGCAACAAAGAAGCACCTGTTGAAATATGTGTGTAGTTTAAAAAAACTAAGGTCATCTTTTTGCTAGTTAAATTAAAGAAAGCCTCACATCTCTGCCTAAATTGGTTTGTAACTAATTCCTGAAGTGTTGGGAACACCCTTTATATTTCTCGACTTGGCAGAGGTTGTACTGTGTTTCAGTAACTAGCGCAGTCAAATTTAATTAAATCATAAGTGGTTCTGTGCGCCTTTTCAGCAATTGTGTAATGATTGGCCTTTTTATTGAATTGTTTCATCTCCATATGAAAGAATTCCGTTAAATCAAATAGTATGAGCAGTATATCAAATTCGATCCTAGTGAATTTCCTGACAACTTTAAGCAACGACAAACTTGGTAATTAAATTACGAATGCTTATATTCACACATCAAATTCCCTAGACCTTCCAAAGAATTTCATGTTCCTGATACAAAGACCAAATTGTAGTGTTTTTCAGCGTAGAAAATAGCACGCAAATAGAATAAATCATTGAGTTTAAGCTGCGAAGGAACTCACCAAAAATGTAGCAAATGTACGAAGCCAGCACCTGGATGAGGAACACGTACACTGGCGTGGAGCTGTTCGATCCAATCTGAGCCATCACCTGAGAGGCAAATGTAAAGTAATTAAATTTATGTTCAAATGTTGCCTCGCGTCCATTCAAGGGTCTTTTTTCCTCGCAAGGAATTCAAGTCCATTGAAATGTTTTTCCACGTTGATTATAGATGAAACAGAAAAATTAAAAACTGTTTTGAATTAACAATAGAAATTATGTTGAAGGGTAAAGGAGTTAAAGGTCCTTTACTACACAATCAAGTTCGGCACCTTGAAAACGATACTAGTTTGAAGAAATCTTTACTCTCCCACCTTCTCATGATTTAAACATGTGCTCCGAACCACTATTTTTAAAGTTTGTACGATTCTTCCCTTTTTCACGTGGTTATTACCCTGAGCCTCCTGTGTAGTTGGCGAACAATGATGATATTTATACAATGATGATTATGGATATCTATTCGAATTCATTAATCCTTTTTCCGATACGAGTTGGTAATTCTCCAGAACTCTATCGACCTTTCAGTCGATCTTTTTGCTTTCAATCAGAAATTTGCATCATCTGTCGATCCAATAATGATGTAAATTTATCCATTACGCTTTTTGACAGTCGCTTTCTCGGATTTAAAATTGTCAAACGGCACTAATGTTTTTCCAGTGGAAAATATTCTAAAATCTAATAATAACGCTCACCTCGAGCTTCTGCACGTCCTGAGCAGGCACGTCGGTGAGGATGTTCCCAGGCAGCAGCTGCCGCGTCTCCGTCACGTTGATGACGTGGGACCTGACGTGTTCAGTAGCAATGATCAAATGCTCATCAATTATTATCTATCAAGGGTAATGTTAACGAAACTTTTGTGAAAGAAACTTAGGTACAACGATTTAATGACAAATTCCTGAATTACCGAAAAGTCAGTACAGCGATCTGAAAGGGTTGAGAAGGTCGAGAGCCAGTTATTCATTATATTTCTGTGCCCAACTCCTCTTTTGAACGGCCATCACTAGGATGAACAAGTGAGAGGTAACCGGTTGGTCTGTAAATAAAAACAGTTCACGTATCCAAAAAACTCACGAGAAAGCTTTGGAGAGATCAAAGATGGTGGCAAAGTCGCTCTGCAACCTGACGCCCATGGTGAGGATCATGACTCCGAAGAACACGAGGATCTTCAGCAGCGACACAAACATGAAGATGAAATACCGCGTCCGCCACAGTCTCTTCTTCACGTCCCCGAGATACTTCACGAACGCTGCAAGAACGTTGTTCGTTAGAAACTATTTGAGGTAGATCAGGTCTCTTGGAATTGATCCAATATTTGCTGGGAACAACATGAACTTAACTGTGATTAGCCTGAGATTAATCGCTCATAATTTAATTGTTTACTCCTAATCTGACAGCGATGACAATTATTTCGTTGATCGATATGCAAGCTGTGTGAGTTTCGTGTGACTACTGTGAGAGTCTTCACTCTGCCGGCGACCCACCGGTGGTCACTAGCTGCAGTTTATTATGTAAGCATAAAATTTATTAAACAGTTCCATTATCTGGTTTTCGATGGTTTTTTTTACCTTACCAAAACTAGACGATGTCACTTTCAATTAATCGTTTGTTGGAAAGTAGGATGTTGAAATGGAGTTTCGGGAGTAAAATTTCAAAGTTTAGTTGAACCCGCTTCAGTTGACGTGTTGGTACAGAGTTAAACTGAGATTAAACTAATTTGAGAACTCACAAATCTTGGACTTGTTGTCGACGTAGTTTTCCCACCACCCGAATGAAGTCAAGAGGACTGCGAAGGGGATGGTCCAAATGTGGATTAAATTAGCTCCTTCTTTTTGCATCTCTAGGATGGGCCAGACGAAGAAACCCGACACTTGGCAGATGAGGGCGAGGATGTCGATCAAAATCTTCCAAAAGAGTTTAGACTCTTTCTTGTCGCGTGAGAGCATTCCTGAGAAAATAATAGAAATTTAGAAATCAACCCTTTGTTCCGAGACTTGCTCTGCTTTTCAAAATTTTGGAGGAGTCTTGCAATGACGTAAGAAAAATTACATTCCTCCAGCTATCTGACTAGGCAAATTACTGGCAATATTATATACTGTTCGAGGCGAAGACGTTAATATTTGTGGAAGTGAATTAAAAAATAAATTGGGATTATTCATAGCATTGAATTATGAGGCGAATAACCAGTAAAAATAGCATCAGCAAGAAAAGAAAAACTTTTACCATTGGATAACTTATTTCGAAACAATTAAGATGCGGAAATTTATCATCCAAGTTAAACAGAGCACACCAGACAATTCACTGCTAAGTATTAGCCCGTAGAGTCACGGAAGACATGGAAAATAGGACATTACTCACGCTTTTGCCTCAGTAATGCTCTTGACAAAGAGTCTTGTGTTCGAATAAGATTGTAGGCTTGCGATAAAACTTTCGCTGCAATCTTCTTACTTTGACAAGCGACTTAGAGGCTATTTTCGTGCGCTCGTACGACGAAACTTTTTAGCGTGAAGAGATTTTTGCATTCACGATCTGAGAGTCGTCAGTTTTTTCCTCACCATCTTGACAGAAATATTTTCTTTTAGAAAATTTCCGCTGAACGTACCCCGGGGCATTGCGCTCATTTCTGCTGAGAGTAGTGCCTTGCTTACGTTTCGTCAAAACATCAAGAACGCAAAGATTAATTCTGGGTCATCTGATCTTCGCAATTTCACGAGGAATTAATTACATTCAGCACACCTCAACTTTGTCTAGTCGAGTTTTTGAGGATTGATTTGATGAGACCAGAAACTTGTGGAGTCATTGTGTTTTTAATCAAAAACCTTTTCGTCATCACTCGAAATCTTTACCGATCTGGAAAGTTATATCATGAGCGTTTACACGTAAATAGAATGCGTTCTTTTCGTAGACGTGGATTACTCTGGTGCAACAAAGTACACCACAAATTTGAATCAGCTTTCAACATAGATTCGAATTCCTGAAATTATAATGAAACAAGAACAGCATGTTATGCGAGTAGCACCTATTGTGTCGGTACCAAAAGCTCATTTCCACCAAAGACTTCAAGTAACTGAGCGACGCCGTGAGTGAACATGGACAACGCAGAGAATTACGCAAGAGAACTAATCCTAAATTTGTGATAAAGCTACGAGACATGGAACTACAAAGCGCACAGGGAAACTAGTAATAAAAGTAACGAGCATAGTGTGCGCAAGGTGTTATAACAGTTGAGCTAGCTGTTCTTAGATCAAAACCATGAGATCGAAACCTTCAATGAAGCCAAAAAGAGAAGAGGCAACAATATCGCACACCTAATGAGCCAAGTTTACCTCAACAGCTTGAATGAACTGCCCAATTTGAGTCAATTGAAGCAGCAGTACAATCAATGGTCTATAGAAACAAACAGCATAATCAATAGCCCAAATAAACCACTTAATTAGAGCACCACTTAATTAGAGCACCACTAAATTAGAGTTAAGAAGGAGCAACACAAAACAGACGAAGTACCAAGAAGTCCGGGGAGGAAGGCGACGCAGTTGGTGAGCATGGCGCCCTTGATGACGTCGAGGTCGGGGAGCACTGCGAAGATCAAGAGGCCGGTGCCCAGCGTGTGCATCGTCTCGAACACCGCCACGATGGCCATGTCGGAGTAGCGCGAGTGCGTCAGGGACATAAACTTGGCGATGTAGCCCTGCAAATAATGAACGGGTCAATGCTGTAGCCCTGCAAATAACGAACGGGTCAATCCTGGCAACAAATTCGTCTTGGCAATAGCAGCTGCACTGAAACGACTTCAACAGGAGCGACATGAGTCTCTACCGAGTTCGTGGGTATGTCAGAGACATGAACTTGGTGATGTAGTCCTGCGAATAATGAACGTGTTAATGCTGGCTACGTAAAAGAAATTAGAGAACTTCGCCTTAGCCGCAACACTGGAATGATTTCAACAGGAACAACATCAGTCTCCAAAGAGAAAAACGTGCGGACTTTGCTTGACAAGTTTAAATGGAATCCTTGGTGATGGAAAGATTTACTCAACAAGTGTTTAATTTATTTAGCATTTCACGATCGAAGTAGCTGCAAAGGGATTTCTACCAGATTAATGTAAAGTCACATGGAGGGAAGTTAACAAATATGTAATTTGCGTAAATTAGCGAGGAAAAAAGACTGAAAAATGGCGATCATAAACTGGATCGTACTCTCGACTAATGAGTACCTAAAATGAATTCAGCTGAAAGATTTGATCTGTTGGTAGAGATGGTGTAATTTTTAATTTAAATGATCATGGAGTGTGACAATCTACCGCCACACACAGATGTGAGACGTAGCGTATTCCTAAACATAGTAGTTATTTTATACTAACACGTAAGCGCGATCTTAGTTCACTGACATTCTTAATGTCCCCAAAATTGATTTAAGGAAAACATAGAATACCGTCATCTTAGACGGGGAGTGTACACTAGTTGAATGATATTAAGACATGAAACAATGCTTAATGGTAATCTGGCTTCCAATTTAAAAAAAATCTGAATTGAACATGAACGGGTACGCTCGAGTTCAGCATTCGTACAAGTGAAACTGCATGATTAAAATTATTTACGGGCACTACACATTAGAATATAACCGGTGTAGTGTACGTTAACATTTTTTAATTATTCAAAAGACGTCAAATTTTCACTCAGTTTGTTAACATCCCTGGTATACGTTCACCACTCTACGATTCTCAATTCCCACAGATCACTAACGATCATCACAACAGAAAGTTATTGCATGCGTTGTGTAGTTTCCGTCACTGCCCGTTGATGCAAATGACAAACGATGGCAGGTGTAGTAGCTTAATGGTAATATCGTTCAGTCTCTACCTGAACAAGCTAACAAAAAGGATGGAGATAACACCACCCAGTTGCCGCTCGCCAGAGCCGTCGCTGTCAATTCTTATCACGAGACTTGCGCAGGCGCCCATCGTCATGCAGGGATGATTGAAGCTAATTTGATAACGCCGTGTGAGTGCTAAGTATATCCTGTACACAAGTGCAGCATGGGAAGGAAATATAAATAAAGGCTTCTTGGAAATATTTCAATGTGCAGAAATGTGATGCAAAAACAGGAATTCAGTAATGCTCTGAACATAGCAAATTCATTGTGGATAGACAACTTACCGTATTTCTTTAAGACTACGAACTATTTTCCCGTATCACCATATCTCACTGTATGGTTATTAGCCGTCTTGAGTCAATGGTTCGTGCTAGAATAGTTAAGGCTACCAAAATGAAGCAAAGAGAAGTAACCGAAAGGTAAAGCAAAAACTAGTGTCAAAATTATAGAATAACTTAAAATAGACACCAAGTTTTGAGAATTTTTCAACACAAAAGAATTTGCCTGAAGCAATTCTTAGCTCTGCTTGCTCTACCAGGAGCGCATACGAGTTCCGACAGACGCGACCACCCTGAGAAGACCTCGTGACGTCACACAGATGAAAGTGAGCAACCACACCCACGTTGCGTGCTCACGCGTACAGCATCGGGAGGCGCTCAGTCATGCATACGTGAAACAGTTTCATAAAACAAGAAAAAGCAAAGCTAGGCAGACCAGCCGTATAAAATGTCAAAAAATACTTAACACCAAAAATTTAAGCGACAATCTAAGTCAATCTGCAACTGACAATTTCTCGTCAAGAGAAAGTTGATGACTGGATGTGGACGCAGCTTGAATGGGAATGATAAAACTCCTAAGAAAGCTATATTTTTCTTGTTCACTAGTGGTTTCAAATCAACCGTTTCAAACGATACGGTTTTCTTCACTTACGTTGCTCGGTTTTACCATCTTTCGAAGAATTTTTCTCATCAGTTTCACAACTTTTCTTTCCATTGCTTCACCCATGACATCTTATAATTTCATTTTCATTTTCACCGCGCGAAACATGTGACTGTAGCAGTGTCAACTATAGGAAAGTATCTTTTTGACCTAAGGGGCCGCTTAAAGGTCATGGCTTACGGAGAACTCATTGGGAACACGACGCTCATGAAAGAGGGCATTCCAACGTCAATTGCTTGCATAAGAGCAAGCGCGGTGAAGCGTGCATGGGAGACTCGCACTCTTGTGAGCTTACGAACAAATGACGATCGTGTGATGAACGTTTTGTAAACAAGAGATTTGAAAGGAGACGACGGGACCACCGTAAATAGAGCGAGATGATGGCCCGCCAAAATAACGAGGGGAGGAAGATCAACGATCAAATTTCTCGCTGCGGCGGCGTCCGCGAAGAACATTAATGCACAGATGAGGTACACTAATGCTATATCAACGTGATGCGGCTAAATTTAAAACATCCTTGATGCCACTTCGAATATTTGAATGTCTCCTCCTGAGAAGTTCCTTCAACTTATATCATACTTGAATTTGAGTTTCATCAATGCAGTCTATAATACTTGAGTCTAGCCTCAAAAGAAATCCGCTCGATTTTAATTTAATATTAACTTGATATGAGTGTCAAACATGAGTACAGAGCTCAACATTGAATCTGAGAGGTGTTTTTGACTTTCTCAACTAATTCCTAGCAGGGTCGAAGTGACCAAGAAGTGTGACCACGGAATGGGTTAAAAAGATTCATGTTTGCATAATCTGACGTGTCACAGCTTTATGTTTCTTTGCATGCAGAATCACAAAGAAACAATCAATGATAACGATTAAAGCATCAATAAAATGAAATATTAACACAGGCATAACTCACATTACAGGTGTCAACAGTACACAACTTTCAATGAAAACGGAGGTGCAAATTCAGTAACAAGAGCAACTTCGTTTACCAAATGATTTCGTGAATAAGGCCATCATGAGTGAAATGGAAGTCAGGAGTGCGCCACATAATCCAACAAAGCACATCGCTTGCTAACCCCGGCTGTGCGATTGATGGGCGGCCCTTTGAAGTGCAAGCATAACCAACTTCTCACTATTTCCGTTGATATTCTCAACACTCATACAAATTCACATTATCCACCGTAAAATTTACCACGTGCATCATAATATTTCCAGTACAAAAACTAAAATTTGCTGCCTCAGCTTGAAAATTCCATCGACAACCAGGTCACACTTTTCAATTTCTAGCACCCGCTTCACATTTCCAATCACCCACCTTGAAATTGCCGGAACCCATCTCGAAATTGTAGGTACCTCGAAATAGCGGCTAGCCACATCGAAATTGCAGGCACCCTTCTTTTAAATGGCAACACCCACCTTGAAGATGCACATCCTCGTAGATCTGAACCAAGACCCGAGTTCAGGGATGATGTAGGCGAAGAAAATCATCCAAGCCCAAGCTACGTTCTCGGCCACGGGAATGGTGGCCATGTAGTCCTTCTCGGGCTCTGCACGCGTGAAAACACACTAATTAACTTTGAGCAAAACAACCCTGCGCCTATCAGGACGTAAATTATACAGATAATAATTAATCAAGTACTCTCGCTAGAGCAGTATACAGAGCGTTAGAACATACAAGTTACGGTTGCGATAAATTAGAGTCCAAGTAACTCCCCACACACAGTCAATCCGGTGGTAAAATATTTAACTTTGGGTTAATGCAACCTCTTTAATGCAATGAATCTTATATAACGATACACGAATTTGAGGAAAATTAATTATTTAAACATTGTGAATCTGATTTGGGTTGAAACAGCATTCCTTGTGTTGGGTAACAACACCTTAAAACTCCAAGGGAGAAAAATGTCACATTTTAATTTGAAAAAATAATTTTTTGAGAAATATTCAGCTTAGTGATTCAAACTGCTGGCCTTGACGTTTAAGGTACGATCATTATCACTTGTACATCACAATAACGAACAAAATAAATGAATGTAAAGACGAAAATTCAATTTTTTTCTATCAAAGCATATACTGTTATTATATCCAAACACTGACACAATTCAAAGTTGTGCATTATTTCAACTTATGCAAAGGCATAATTATAACAATGCACAATTTAAATTGCTGGTGCACTCACAAAAAAAACAGAGTTTACTCATATAAGCCGCAAGCCTACATTCAAATTACATGTATAACAAAATCTTCGAATGACAGCAGTGTCACTTTTATAACGCGCCGTTGCCGTGAAAGGTCAATGCGATGCACAGAGTAAAATTTATTCATTTAACTGCGGCAGGAACACCGTATTTCCCCGTATTTAATCTCGGATTTCAGCGCCAAGATTACAAGCCTGAAGAAAACGGGCCTCAGGCCGCTGTCATTCTGCATGAGCGATTCTTTATCGGAGCTTCTAAGCCGCTCGTGACGAACGCTAAGTAACGCAAGCTGAGGAACAGCTTAGGCTTAGGCCTACCGTGACCCAGTGACGGCCATGTGGTACTCAGATTAAGAAAGATGAACCCACCTGCCTGACAACTCGATGACACAATTCATAATATCACTTCTCCATTGAACTTGGCGAACTCCACAATCAAACACTCCGTGTAATTTTCATGTGTAGTAAACATGAACGCGTATTTGTGTGCCTCTACTCGTATGTACATAGACGCACATGGTGCAAAACATTTGATAAATTTTTAGCTGAGGAATTGGAAATTTGATGACCGCGTACACTGGATTTTCCCTGTAGCAATTGTGTATTTAAAATTATTACCTCAGTGATTGCCACTGAACGTCATGAAGCCCTTGACCAATTCAGTATGGCCTTGGTCAAGTTTCATGATTAATGCTAAATGCGTATGGTGCGCATAGTTTGCTGATGAATACTTACATTATTCGAGTTACTTTTGACAGTTTGAAATAGTTTTAAAATAAGTTAGTTTGAGCTTTCCCAATAACACGGAGGAAAGAGGAAGACACCATTTCATGCGGAACTGAGAAAACGGAGAGTCTATGCAAAAGATGTATCCTAACAACCTGTACAATAGTAGCACCAAGATAGGAGGAATTTTAAGAAACAAAGGAAAATTTGAGGAAGAAATTAATAGATGCTAAGAGAAAAACATTAGTGATTTGGAAAAAAAAAGTCCACCACAAAACAATATGTCCCAACACACAGCCAAAGTGTTAAATACTTGGGAGATAAGAGTAAGTCATACTGTCTATATGACAAAACTCGACAAGCTTTCAAATGGGTCACGCCCCTCATGTGTGCAACACAGAGCGGTCACGCTCCACCGACCCTCGGAAGAGGTCGCAGAAGTGCGCTCGTAAGCGTACGAGATGAAAGGTGCGCGGCATGACGCAACATTCCTGAGCGAGGAAACGGATAAGTTAGTCTAGGAATGTTATCATTACCTTTCATCGTGAATGAAAAATATCAAACTTTGAAGTAAATTACTAAAATTTCTGCGGCCTACTGAAGTGAGATCCAATTAGGCTACCGAAGACTGGTGCCTTGCATTGAAAGAAATTTAAAAAAATGTTGTTTCCTCTTCGATTGCTCACCATGATCAAACTAAAAGCCGTTTCTTTCCTGAAATTCTTTAAATTTTGAATCCGACTAACATTTAAGTCTAGTTGTAAACATTTTTTTAATTATTCGACGCGACTACTTATTGTAACATCATTGTCGTCCGACCGGAACAAATTTTTGGATCCTCATCGTTACCGCCACCAACCACAACAAAGAACCAACATCACGGCGACCATCAGCTTCCAAATAAACAACATTTGCGCCAGAGAAGCCGGCTTCAATTTACCAGCTCCTGAGCCACCACCAACTTTTGACGCAGATCGAGGAAGTGTCGCTACAAATCTCGGTTTGGAGCGCACAAGCAAGCTAAACACAACAATTCCCCATTGTCCAACGCGACTCGAGAAGCTCAGATCACCTTTGCCACCCCCGATTGGACGGCTGAAAATCATTTGGCAGTCTTAGAAAAAGGAAATTGAAAGAAGAATTTAAAATTTTTAAAAGCAAGTATTGAAAGAAGCATTGATTGAAGTGCAACTTAATCACACTTAGTGCAATTATTGGATTTTATGAGTGTGATTGGTGTGGAAAAGAGACTCTTGCCTCTTGTGTGTTTGAACCAATGTTCTCATTGTCGGTGGCGTCGGACCACTGAAGGAAAAAGAATTTAAAGATTAAGCTACAGGACTTGTTGATTTAACCGAACAGCCTCAGCGAGGTAACGTGCTCGCTCACTTTGAAATTCAATTAGTTAAAAATATGCGATCTAATTTCCAAGGAAAACTTGCATGGACCTGACCTCCGGTGGACATTGTACTGAAGCCGAACGAGTGAAAACGTAGAACTGCGTTCAAAATTAGAGCCCTTGGCGTGCACAATGTTGCGCATGTGTGTGAACTTCGAACTCTACTGAAACGAACCAGCACGCAAAGATTAATCTCAAGTAGAACTTTAAGTAACGGAAGCGCAAAGAGTAGAAATCGAGGGTAACGAAACATAATGAGCAAAGAGCATCGACGTATTTTGAAGAAACTATTGTTTGAATAAAAATTGTACGTCGAATACAACGCGAGTGAGCCAAAAATTGAAAATTTATCACATAGAAAGCCTTGATAACGCTTAAGCCCAAAACCATCTGGAAGTAAACGGAAAAAGACAAAATTAATAAACTGCCTGAGGATCTGACTACGCAGTGCTGGAATCAAAACACAGAATAAAGCAAAAATACCACCCTTATCTGCTTACACTTTCAGCGAGTCTAATCTTAGTGCATTATTTAAATTGGACTCGCATGAGAAAAGCTACTTTGAAACGACTAGTTTTGAAAAATAATTCAGTATAATCAAACCCACGTACCTACTGAACCAAAATGTAACGCCTGAACCGAAGTACAGTCTGCCAAACCAGAATGTAACGCCTGTACCGAGACACAGTGTACCAAGGAAGAATGTAACACCTGTTCCGAGAGACAGTTTGCCAAGCCAGAATGTAACGCCTGTACCGAGGTGCAGCCTTCCAAGCCAGAATGTAACACCTGTTCCGAGATACAGTTTGCCTAGCCAGAATATAACGCCCGTACCTACCAAGGTACAGTTTGCCAAGCCAGAATATAACGCCCGTACCTACCAAGTTACAGTTTGCCAAGCCAGAATATAACGCCCGTACCTACCAAGGTACAGTTTGCCAAGCCAGAATATAACACCTGTACCGAGTGTGCCAAGCCATAATATTACGCCTGTACCGAGATAAAGTCTACCAGGGAATTTTTTTCATGGATGTCCTCGAATCGAAGAAGCAAGTCGAGTTTCTCCAGCAAGTGGGGTAGCGAGGAGAGAGTGCGTGCTGCTGCGTCGCTGGTCGCAATCGAGGGCAAGACGTTGAGCCTGAGGGCAAACTTCTCGCGAGGACGATCTTCAGAACGTGGACGAACACTTCGAGTGTTCACATGATGATTAACGCGATCTCTGCGTGTTGTACATATGTTTATCACTAGGTAAGTTTCTTGTGTACACACCGGTGTTTAAGTATAGCGTTCAATCTATTTTACTACCATTTACGTACAAATTTTAGAAAATTAGAGAAACTATAATCGCGCACTAGTACTTTATATATTTCTTAGAAAAGTTAAAAATGTGTTCGAGCGGTAATGTCAGTTTTTCAATACGGCTTCATTCAACTTAACCAAAGAGACCGAAACCAAAAAGATGACTGCTGTGAAATGTTTCTAGCGCTTTATAGGAGAGAAGTTGAAGCAGGCAATTCAGGGAACATTCCCATTTTGTGTGAGGGCTTATTGCGTTCATGACATATTTTGTCATTGAGAGAAAATTGAATTTTTCTGTTCGTGATACAGTCAATACCCAGTCTAACTTTTTCGCCGGAGCATGCATGTTTTTCTCCGCCTAAGCAATTTAATTACCTGGGTGGCGAAAAACATGCATGCAGGCGGCGAAAAGTTAGACTGGCTAGTGATTCTAAGAGGAATACGTTGGGCAGAAAATTGGGAGAAAACATGTCGATGAGGCTGGGAAGGATGCGTGCGATTATTTTTGCAAAGAACACAAGCTTGCTGACATCTGGCCAATTAAAAATTTAAGGAATGCTGCGATAATGCTCAAATTTTATACATCATGATGTTACTCGTTCATCAAATGTGTCGTTACTTGCGTGTGAAGTAAAACAACTGCAATTTATATTTATGTTTTCATTATCGGGGCATTATAAACTCATTGAAATATTTTTCCACGTAAAATTCAATTATGTATGTAAGTAAAGAACTAAATTTAACCCCAGATTAAATCTCAGTTTGTTTTATAAATTTGAAGAAATAGTTTAAATCCTTTATTTCTGCATGGATCAACTTTGGGTGAGCGTTGTTTGAAAAACAAGCCAAGAGAATCAATTAAAAATTTATTTCATCTAATTTTTAGATACGCACTAAATAGGTTCAATCAATCTAAATTTCTTTTATTCGCGTAGAGAAATTTTACGCGTCGGTGCGTTCACGTTCAGAAAATATGGGCCGCATTGAAGCAGGGCTCAGCGTGCAGGTGTGAGTAGAAGTGGCCCCATAATACATGAATGAATACATGTGTTCAATTTTGATAGTACATGCCAGAAAGTAAAGCGCGCCTCTTCTCATTAGAGCGTAAATAAAATCTTTTATAAAAGAAAAACAGTATGAAGACGGGAATAACAGAAAAGTTGAAATGTGATGGAAAGGAAGGAAATATATGAAAAGAGATCAAAATATGATGGAAAGAAATACATGAAAAGAGAAAAATAGCAGAAAAATTCAGTGAACGAAGAGAAGAGAATTTTCATTGGGGCTGATGAATTAAAAGTAACGTTTTGTCTTCACTCAGAACATAGTTTTCACACATACAAATTTTCTTGGCTTTCGAGTGTTGCCGCCAAGTTCTGGGAAGTTGTAAGTCGTTGCTGGAAACGTTCACTAACGGAGAATATGATACTGAGAAATTATTTTAGAAAATATTTGTATCAGGAAATTCCCTTTCTATGAATATTCTAACTAACTGGTTTTTAATGTACAATTTTTAACGCTTCCTTAGTGAATTTTAAATTAAGAATGAAGTAAAGAAATTTAACTTGAAAACTAGAACACTGTTGCAGGGTATATTAGTGGCGTGGTCAAGTAACGTATTACATAGCACTTCATAAGATTATTCTAAGTGAAATGAAGACGTTGTTGCTCTAATATTCTAATAAGTTTTCCCTTAGGATTTTAAAAACATATAGCTGCCCATCTGCTTTCAAAAAATTCGATTTCTTGAAAACAAGGGAGACAGTGTATATAAGTGTAGTCTAGTAAAATTAAGTGTAGTCTAGTAAAATTAAGTGTAGTCTAGTAAAATTAAGTGTAGTCTAGTAAAATTAATATTAAAGTCTCCCCAAATGAAAATTAAAGAAAAAGCTTCTGATAAACTGGTCTTGAAAAGTACTGTCCGACCAGTTTTTCCGTCCAAAGAATTAAACTTGGTCTTTTTTCAAAATATATAACAATGCTGCACAGTTGCCAAATTCAATGTGGTCTTCATGGCCACATTTTATCTTTGAAAAGGCAAAATTATAGAATTTTCACGAGAAAAAGGCCAAACTGGCAACACTGGTGTGGAGTAGAAAAGGGAATTGAGAGAGTGGGGAGGGAGGGGAGGAGGTGACAAGAACTGGGTCAGAGCTTCCCAGACGGGAGGGGAGAAGATGGGGAGGGGGCAGAGCGAGTGGGAGCGTAGAAAATTAGATTTATCATTCTTTTGCGGCAACCTTTTAGAATTTAGTAATTCTACACGCACTCAAAAAGAAGCGCTTCATTCGTTTGTAGGAGTACATTACGTACTGTACTAGTCAGTCCTTGCTTGAAAGTCTAACATAAGCGCACTACGAACTGGGCAGCCTCCAGACGTCTACGCCCAGCGCAGAAACCGAGGACTTCTCGCTTTCTAAGCTCACAGAGAGCGGCTGCTGGCGTACAGCAGAACATCGCTGGGTGTGTTCTATTTGAACAGGTTACTAGGCATCGACAGGCCTGCGGACTGCTAATTTAACTTTCGTATCAAGCAACGCTCTAACCTCAACTAAAATTCTCTGCACCTACTTCAGCCTCTTACACCTACCGATGCATTCTGCACCTACAACACCATCATTCTGTAAAGATTATTTCAGTCTGCAACCGTGTTCCCGCAATACCTGCACCATCATACCTATGCCAATCTTAGTTCACGTGTGGTATTGTTTCAGGGTCCAATTGGGGTAGGCACAGGGTCTAATTGGGGTAGGTACAGGGTTTAGTTGTAGAAGGTTCAGGGTCCAGGTGTTGTCGGTACTAGATATTGCTGTCGTAGGTACAGGGCTCAATTGGGGTAGGTACAGGGTTCATTCATGGTAGGGACTGGGTTTAGTTGTAGAAGGCTCAGGGCCAGATGTTGTCGGTACTGGATATCGTTTTGTAGGTGCAGGGTTCAGTTGTGGTAAACAGAGGGGTCAATTGTATCGCTATCGGTTGCACTGGATGACTGCATTACAAGTGTGAACCTAATGCCATTAATGATCTCCACAACAGCGGCGTTGATGCGAGTTTTGTCTGCGATATAACTATCAGTAACGTCATCGCCATGAGTTGTGTAACTATACTAACACTAGTGTTACAAGTAGCCACTAGTGGCTCTACCACCGTGGTGGATGGTGCCGATGATGGATTTACGAGTACTATGCAACAACACCAGCAAAAACTCCACCAACTCCACCAAATCCACCAACTCCACCAACTCCACCAACTCCACCAACTCCACCAACTCCACCAACTCCACCAACTCCACCAACTCCACCAACTCCACCAACTCCACCAACTCCACCAACTCCACCAACTCCACCAACTCCACCAACTGCACGCAGTCTTGCGCAACAAGGAGAGTGAAAGTGGATCACACAAAGATGACTGCACCCAATTTTTGACCTTACGAGGTCGCTGCTCAAGACTCAACTTTGCTTGCCTTCGCCGCCACCGCCACCTTGGAGGTACGACATTCTTTACGAATAGCTCGGAATTTTTCTATTGTATCAGTAAACTGGATAGATTTATTGTTGCTACTACCGGGGAGGTCTATTTGTACTTTGGGGTTGAATTTGTTGTTCATCCCTTGAATTTGCGTTGGTATTTCCAGTGAAACTCATTTTTACTTCTGCATAAATTTATCGGCACTTGTAGAGAATTTTTTATACCTAAACCTTTACGCAAAGTTGTACATTAATTGATATCATTCCTTGGAATAATACATGCATTCAGACGAACAAAATTACGCACACATTGCACCCGAGATTTACGCTGAAATAGAATTTTATGCATTCTTGCAATATATAGAGTGTTGAATTGTCTACGTGTTTTGTGGGTTATTTTCATCAGTTGAGGGTCTGTATTGCCTAAATTATTACTGATCTCTGACAGTAGCCCACATGACATCTATTGTAACTCAACTCACATGGCAGATAGAGTATCTCACATGATATTGCAACTCAACGCACATGACAGTTACAGCATCGCACGTGACAACTACTGGCAACTTGTATGACTTTTACAGGAAGTTTCATAGCTGCTCTCTAGTTCCCTTGCAAGCAGCCATTTTAGAGCACCTGATGACTTCCTGAGATTGAGGCCACTCTGATATTTCCTTGTTATCCTTCGTACCGCACTGGTGCCCTATTATTACCCCACTGGTACCCCAAAGGTGCCCCATTAGTACCCCACTGGTGCCCTAGTATTACCCCACTGGTGCCCTAGTATTACCCCACTGGTGCCCTAGTATTACCCCACTGGTGCCCTAGTTTTACTTCACTGGTGCCCTAGTATTACCCCACTGGTGCCCTAATATTACCCCACTCGTACCCCAAAGGTGACCCATTGGTACCTCACTGGTACCACAATAGTGCTCTTCTGGTGCCCCATTGGTGCGCCTAAAGTACTTATTCACATCCCAAGCTAAATCGCGATCGGATGACTCTAAAGGCAACACTCTTGGCTGAGCAGCGAGTGTTGGCTTCAGTGCGCACTCCCATGTAGGTTTCGTTAGATCATGAGTTAGTTAAGCCTCCTTAACCACCATGAAGGCATTCCAACAAGAGGGAAGAGTAAGGTTTCATTTAGGAGAGAGTTCGATGAACGGGAAACCTTTTCATGAGGTGTGTTCTTATACAAGATTTTACGTGTAGAAACGGCAAATTAAGGAGAAGGTTTATGAAACAATATTACAATTGAAGATAGGAGCAATAGGGACTGAAAAATAGGACTACAGTGAACCGGAGAAAAGTGGCAAAAAAAATCCTATTATAATTAAACGGGAAGCCTCTTTAATCTAGAGATAAGGACCTTTCATCTTCTTTATGAGAGCGCTAATTCCTGAAGATAAAATGGTTACATCTCCCTGAGAGGTACACTGCCCTCTAGTGCTTAATGTGTTTAAAGTAGATTATTAGTTAGTTGTAAGCCTCTCTAATCCCATCGAAGGTGTTTCCACGATAGGAAGGAGAAAAGCCCCATTTGGTATGGGAACGGTGAATCAATTTAGTAGGTGTTTCCCCAAACACTGTACTCAAGCAATAAAATTAAAAGAAGTTCAAGAAAGCTAACACGTGAAGAGAGGAGTATTCAATTCAAAATATCATGGTTCATAACAAATAAAAAGGTCCATTCTATTTCAATCAAAGGAAGGCTACCTGATCTTCAGCTCGGGGCCTCACAATTTCTCCTTAGGTCACCGTGTCAGACAGCGGGAATGCTGCGTCAGACAGCGGGAATGCTGCGTCAGACAGCGGGAATGCTGCGTCAGACAGCGGGAATGCAGCGTCAGACAGCGGGAATGCTGCGTCAGACAGCGGGAATGCTGCGTCAGACAGCGGGAATGCTGCGTCAGACAGCGGGAATGCTGCGTCAGACAGCGGGAATGCTGCGTCAGACAGCGGGAATGCTGTGACAGACAGCGGGAATGCTGTGACAGACAGCGGGAATGCTGTGACAGACAGCGGGAATGCTGTGACAGACAGCGGGAATGCTGCGTCAGACAGCGGGAATGCTGTGTCAGACAGCGGGAATGCTGTGTCAGACAGCGGGAATGCTGCGTCAGACAGCGGGAATGCTGTGTCAGACAGCGGGAATGCTCCGTGTGAGACAGCAGAATAGTCGTCTGAGACAGTCGTCAGAAGCAAGCCACGCACCAGTTGCCCGGACGCTAGTTGGGCAACAGCACTTGGCCTCGCAGGCCGCGGAGATCACAGGAGCGGCAGGGCGTGGAAGATCAAGCGGTCAGTGAGAAGTTCGGTGTCAGAGATCAGGCTTGTGAGGACTGAAATGCCCTGTCCAGTGAGGCAGTCACAAACGTTCTTTGGTCTCAGAGCACACAAAGCCCGAGGTAAATCGAACTTTTTAATGGGACATGAGGGAACCAAACCTGAGACAGTGTGAGTCTCATATGAAGTTCAAATCCAGAACTGTTTTTTTTAATGGGAATTTTTGCTTACTGTTGAAATATGCGACTGGATGAGCAAATTACAAATTAATATGGGATAAAACAAGTATCGTGTGCATGTTTAAATGTGAACACTAACAAGTTTAATGCCCGGAGAAATCTACTTGATCGAGTTTTTAAAATGGTTTAGTTATATAAATGATATTAAGATACCATGGGTCAATTGAAATAATGGATCTGTTGCTAAATTATGGCACTGACTTTATGAAATAGACAACTAACTTGTTTCAAAAGCGCTTTAAATACTGCAGAAAGTAGACCGTTAGCAAGCGTCAATACAATTGTTCACTTTATAACAGGAGTTTTGCTAATAAAATTAACTGATAAAATGTGACTAACCCCCTTACAATGTCGTAAATCATTCAAACTACTAAATTGACCAATCACTTGCGAAGTTCAATATCAGTACGAGAGCAAATTGATCACTCAATTAAAAAAAAAACATGAAATAAAACTCATTTAGGAAAATGATTCATTCCCCGAGGCAACAAACGTGTCTTGGAGATAGAAATTGTGGGTATTCAATTCGATCAATGCAAGAAGTTATTGGCCAAGTCACGAATCAGGCCGTCAAATCTATCAAGGCTACAAACTAATTAAGCCAGGAGTCAGATAAGCCAGTGTCTTTTACCGGAACAGCGAGTCAGTTGCCAAGCCCAGAAGCAGGTTGTCAAATCGCCAAGGCAACAAGCCAGTCGCTAAGCTCGACCGTTCTTTTGTTTCGAGGTAAACAGTTCAGTGAAAGCTACCGTAGCGACACCTCGCTTTCGGAAGTAACTCGTGGATACGCTGAAATTTTCAGCGAGTTCTTTTCGCCGCCCGCGCTGTCAGAGCTACAGCTTGGACAAACCGATGACACTGTCACTCTAATTTTTGTAAGCGGAACATTCACTAATGTGGAATCAAGCGGTATAATAGTTCAGTTAACAATCAAACGATGGTAAACTTCTGTTCATCCAGCATATTTTAGATTCATGATATTTGAAGTCAACAATGATTTAAACTGTTTCTGAAAATATTTAATCTCATTGAAGCCACCAACGTTTCGCAAATAAATGCAGTCGAAACTCAAAATGTGCTAGAACTTTGATGTACACGATGAATTTCTATCAGTACAAAAAATTGCATAAAACTCGCTGTCACCTCAGGCCTTGGGGGGAAATAAATCTCACATGCAAAAATATTTAGGTTTTTAGAGGTAGATCGACTCATCTTTGATCTAGGAGAAATATAGCACCTTAAAATATGTTCTTATAGAGCAATGAATAGTATTTCATCAACGTACAAACAAGTGTCAAACAATAACGTAATCTTTAGCCATACTTTAACTTGAAACGTTTTCATGATAAGTAACTGTCACATGTTGTAGGACAAGTGAAGAAAATTTTTAATTTTTAAACAATGGAAAAATTGTTTTCCCTCTGCACTCGGAAGTTGAGATTGAAAGATGTAAAAAGACAGAGAGCGAAAAATCAAGGTCAGACAAAAGCATAACTGAAACTAGTGAGGTGTTTCAAGGCATATCAAACCCGCAAAAACAAATTTGATCAACATTCTGTGTGTTTGCGGTGAGCTAAGGAAATGAGAAAGAACTATGCATTTAGGCGCTAGTTGAAGGAGGACAAAGAGCAATTATCAAACCTGAAGCTAGAGATGATGAACAAATGTACATCAAATAGCAAGCATCCAACAAGTTGGAGTAGGAAGATTAAGTAGCAACCTTCTGGGCTCGGGTTGATGAAAAACAAGATCGTGACCAGGAAGACGAGGGAAAGCAAAACTAGGTTTTCCCTCGAGCAAAAGAGAAATTCCCGCCCTGGACACCAACGATGGCACGCACGTGAGACCCACATTACAGAGGCTGTGGAATCCCTGATGGGTTGGAATAACACAACCTCTGTAATTAACTTTACAGCATTTCTTCAACTGGCTCACGTGGTCAGTGCCTACCTTAACACTAGTTTACAAAAGAGATGCAGTAAACTCTAATGATATTTATTGAGTTACTACCATCTCATTCAGGCGAGTGCTTGCATGCTGCATTCTATGGTGATAAGCGACTTGCAAGTAAGATTAAATAGCACTATTGAAATTAAATTTAGTAGAGTTTTATCATATTTTAATTTGTTAACAACACAGAAGTGTTCAAATTTGTAGATTTTATTTAATTGCCTGAAATTTGATTGAGTCTTCTTGTGAAGTCAGGGTGGTTATTTGAAGAAAATACGTTACTTCCAAGACTTTCTGATCACGAATTACTTCTCTACCGACCGCATCCATTTAACACGGATGCAAAAAATTCCCTCAACAAGAAATAACTAACGTCAATGTCACTTCAAGGGAATACACCCTAATTTGTGGCAATCAATCTTACATACAATAGAACTGAGAGTTTGGCACGTATAAAGCAGCAAACGAAGCCTGTCTTACTCGACGACAATCAGTCATGCAAGGCACTCATTTTCCATGCTTATTTATTTAAAAATAGTTTGTGTGTAACAAATGAACTTCCTAATTATAAACTCTAGACCACTTCTTTGTGAAAAATCGCCCTTCAATGCTGGAGCCTTTCATTATTAAAATTATTTAAAAGCCCAAAAAATTCAAATAGCAGTGGATGCTTTTCATGTTCGAGAGCTTCCAGATTTTTATGCATTGGTTCAATATAGATGGATTAGAAAATTTCTTACTACATGTATGATTGATTGATTATAATTTGTTTTAGCCTCCCTTTTCCACGTCATACACATTAGTTTCAAACCAAGTGGCATTTTGGAAAAATATCGTCTATGTCTTTGGTTCTTATCTAATATCGGCTAACTTATTTACCGTGAATTTCATTTACACTGATACTCAAAATTTCGAATGTATGTATTCTCATAAGGAATTAGTTTCAAAGAAGAGTGGGCTTGTAAAGTTGCGTTTCAAACCGGCCTACATTGCTGAGTTACACCTGACATGTGAGAGCTTCGTACAACGCTTAATTAAAGAGTGCAAATAAATAAAACTAATACAAAAAAAATCCCTAATACTCAATGATGTTGATGCAAACAAAAACAGTAAAAATATCCTACCACAAATGTCGGGTTAGCTCTAAGTTAATAAAAAATATAAATCTGTTGCTGAGCCATCCAGGTGAACGAGTTTGAAAGGTCTAACAGGAAGCCTTTGACCAAAACTATAGGGATGATAGGTCCCAGTGCCTCATTACGGGTCTAGATTACTGAGGCAAATGTCAAGCAGGCCCTCAAATAATTCAAAAGGCCATTTGACCTTCATTTCTGCAGGCCCTGCCTGCGAAAATTTTTAAAAGTAAGCCTTTAAGATTTTTCTTTAGTATGGCAGTCACAGTCGCATGAAATGGCAGGAGACTTTTATTTAGAATAGTGGTATAAGAGAAAATTAAAATAAACGAGGTAGGCTCTCTGTAAATCAAAATATAACTCGTCGACTTACAGACAGCTAAACAGGGACGATTCTTTTCCCCTAATGTTAAAAAACACCTTCCCACTTGAACAATAAACTGTCAATAATGAAGGTACATAGGCCATTAGGTATTTTGCATAAGTCAAAATTTAACGGTCGACAGGAGTAAAAGTTGAATTTCTAAGAGAGTATACGCAAAGGAGTGTTTTAAATATAAGATGAAAATCTGATACAAGAAACTGAAATTACACTATGTTGTGTTGCAGGTTAACCCATTGGCACTCCTTCAAGACAGAAAGTGAAGCGGAATAAATAAAATTCATGGTCAACCTATCCCAAAGACCAAATATGTGCAGAATTAACTTAACATGCATCGCTGGCTGCACGGCGGGTGAGAGGACGCACCTCAAAAAATTTAGAATTTATTTCCATCCGAGAAAAAAATTTATGTTAACGAAGACATACAAAAAGGGCAACGTTCACTCCAGAGAAAAGCCGAGTAATCATACCTAAAAGAAAAAAGATATCCACAAAGCAGGTTGAAAGGTAATACCGAGTATTCTAAAGTGTTCGTGAACTTTTAGGGCTCCATATGCAAACTACAACGACAGAACTTGCTGGCTTATTAACATTATAATTTTATTAGTTGAATGCACCCAGCCACAGCAAAGGCGATCTCAAGAGCGCGAAGAAAAGGAGCCATTTAGCACGGACTGTAAAAAAACGAGGAATCCATGCACAAAGAGAGTTTCCGAACAAGATGTCCTGAGCATAGGAACAGCTAGTTAGGGGAAGAGAAAGAAAAGACAATGAAGAGATGATGAAAAAGGCATTAAAACTGAAACAAGCGAGGGCCTTAAGCTCCCTTAATCACTACACGAGGTGCTCCAACTAGAGAAAGGAGGAAGGTTGCATTTGATATAGAATTAAAGGTTCGCAGTATCTATGCACAAAGTGTGTTCCCACTCAAGATCCCCTGCACCTAGAAACAATAACTGGAAAAGGAAGGTCACGAAACAAAATAAAAGTTGAAGGAAGAAGTAATAGGACCTAAAAAACAGGACAGCAGAGAACCGAAAAAAATGATTCTTAACAGAAGAAAAAACCCTATTCTGTTTCCACAAACAAAAGCCTACTTAACCCTCAGCTTCGGACCTTAATGTGTCCCACTGAGAGCGCTCATTTCCCTTAAACTATAGTTGTGTCCAACTGAGGGGTTTTTATTTACCTACTGAAATCTAAGTTTTCACGTTCAGCGAGGAAGCATAAAAAATCAGTGTCAGGGAATACAAAGTAACTGAAGAGGAAGATAGCTTGTCACAATATATAATTTAACGAAAGTTTGAGCCAGTTAGTATACCGTAAATACACCTGGGCTTGTCATCATGCAAGTAACCTGCAAGCCTATGCGATGGTGGCAGCGGTCAGGGTGAGCGGGATCGGTATCCAAGCTGCGTTGAAGTCACCTCAAAACTCCCGTAGGAATAGCGTTACAAAACGACGCCGCCTGTTTGCTCAGGCCAAGTTCAACGAGACTTCGATACAGCGGCTGCCGGTTGTTGGCCAAGAGAACAGCATTACTAAAAACGCGAAGGAAAGGGGGGCTTTTATGTCTAGTGCATATGAAAATGTGTATTTTATGTTGAATGAGAACTAAGAAAAGTGTACAAAGAAGTAAACAAGCGCTCATTGATTATCTAAAAAAGCTAATTTATTGAATTGAAAGTAGTTTCCTAGAATATAAAATGTTCAGTATTGTGTAGCATATAATATCATCGCAGTTTATGGATGCAACAAATCAGGTGGCCGTCTAGTAATTGCCGTTAAATGAAAAACGTTTCAGATTAGAGATACCAAGAATTTCTGATTTTAGCTGAAATATTGAGCAGCGGCAACATTTTGCTAAGAACTGGTCTCGAAAATTATGGAAATTTAGGACTTCACCCGATACGCCGAATGTTAGTGCGTTTGTACAAATTTAAAAGTACAACATTTCTTGCTAAGTTGATTTCTTGTTGCTCCCTAGCTTGCCTGCGTGATTGGTTGGCTCTTTCCACCTTACTTGTATTACAAATTTACAAATTATCGGCGCCGAATTAAAACGAATAAGCATTATTAACACGATAATATTATTTTTAATTGATGATGCCACACATTGGAACAAGGAGTTTTGAACACTGTATAACGTTTACAATTTTTGTTGATTAATTATGTAATATAATTGAATTGAATTATTCGCATTGCATCCTCTTCAAAAAGAATAATTTAAAGAAACTTAAAAGGTAGTGAAACTCACACTAGTAATAGAATGATAGGAGAATAATAGTATCTGTGATATACGCTTACGTAACATTTTTGTTGGGCAAGTAAACAGAGGGTGCTGCCTAATTGATGCTATCATGTACTCGTATTCACCAACGGAGTTAAATGATTACCGTTTCATACATTCAAATAAAACTTGTAGAAACGTACGAGTTAAATGATAGTGTTTTTTCCAGAGCAGGTCTTTCTAAAAACAAACCAAGTGAAAGTGCGCTTTCCAGCGCAGCCCTGAAAAACACAAACCTGCATGACCAAGATTGCCAGTCAAGGAGCCAAGCAAAATTTACACCTGCTAAATTATTTAACAGGGATTTCAATATTCTAGATAAGTTTACAAAAACTTAAATATAGCTCGTGCTTCCACTAACTTGCAGCATTTTGATAACAAATCTCAATAAATGCAACGGCGTTGAAGATATAATGTTTAATGAATTTCTGTCTATAAACCTGTTTTACATTCCTATGAAACTTCAGAAAGCAATCACACGTTTCTTCTGACAAATTAACATCATATTTATGAAAAACTCAAAATCCTGACCAACAAAGGGAAAAAGAACTTCGGAAACTACATGTCTTATGAGGTAATATTCCGATGGTATCTCGATTTTGCAGCACAGGAATATACTGTCATACAAAATTGGACGTTCCCCTGATGTGCTCGCAGAGCTCTGCTTGTTGGGTCAAGGCGAATTGGTTTACGTACGCCAATGAAACTCATAAGTCAAGAACCGTTCAAAAAACTGGTATTTCGATGCGTCAAATGCAAAATTAAAGAATGGAAAATATTATCACTGATATATGAATATTTAATAGGAAATTGAAAGCGCATCTTCAATTACAGATAAAGTACGAAATATTAGTCAATGATTTGAAAAAAATTAAAAAGTGCGCAAGAGCCTGGAACAAAGTAATTTCAGGTTGTGTAACGTAAACCTTCACCTGATAAAAAATTTTCGTTGAAGACGGTCATTGTTGAAGTGACGGTAGTGTAATATAAATTATATGCGAGTAGAATGCCGCAAAATAGGGTATCTTTAAGGTTAAAATGTGATTAAGGACGAGTAACTTCTTGCGTCATTTAGAAAATGTTACGAGAAAAACAAACGAAAAACATGAGGAAATACCATAAATTGATCTCATTTTCGCGATATAAAAATCCGGAAATTTTTGCAGAGAATGAGGTAAGCCTCGGAAATGTGTCAGAGTAAGAACTCACAAAGCTGATCGTAATTAATATTCTGCCGACGCTTTTTGCAAGGCTTTAAATCTAGGAACGAATGTTTATAACTCTCAAATTGATCATACAACATCAAAAGCTTGTTTGGTGAAACAGGTCCTGCCGAACATTCGACACACAATAAATAGTTCGTACAAAACTCTTCAACCAATCTCATTTTAGGATACTTGGTCTCAAAAATAAACTAGCTATTGATCACTGAATAGCTTATTTAATAATTTACGATGCTCGTAATAAAACATCTAACACTTAAGCAGAGTGAACTTTGGGAGGCAGCAGTTGACCTACATGTGAGTACGCTGGGGCCATCCAGAGCAAGAGCTCGAGCTGTGGGTGCCCGTGTGCGCACTGCGACCTCCAGCAGACCTTTTGAGGCGACACAAAGGAGCTCTTCACATTCTCGGTCGTTCGAAAATATAGCGTTTCACAAATTAAAACAGCATAAAATTCGAGTGATCATACTACTTTTTAGAAAAATCAAAAAGTTTCGAGCGAGCGGTTTTTCATTTTTACTCGAAAAATTCTCTTTGCGCACCTTTCTTCTTGCAAGATATGTCAGTTTTTGACGTGCACGATGCTGTAAAATGGAAAAACTGAAGTTACGTCCTAATTTTAAGTCTATCTTTCTGTATCCTTGAAGAGACTTGGCTTAGAAAATTTTATCCAAGCGAATCCCACTTGATTCGACATAAGTAGTTCTTCGTTAGATTAATGCTTTTTCTAACTTTTTCACGGCCCATTCCAGTGTTTAGAGGCCTTTTTATGGAAATTAAAAACAAAAATACAAAATCACTTGAGATTTTCCGTTGCAATATTCGGGATTATCAATCGTTTCCATTCACGAAAAGATATATTCGCATCGACACTCGGTACAGCCTTACGATGTCCAATTCAGGAGATCTGTAGAAGTATCAGTTCTTCTATTGACACACCTGGCTACAGTCCCCCTCAAAAAAGAGAATGGGAATTTGAAGAAACAAAACGGTTCATGGAGCGACAGAAACTGAGAAGCTTGTACAAGATTCAAATGATTATTCTAATTCGGCCAATATCCCGGCCACAAATCGTGAGGTTATACGATTTATTGGATTTAACAAAGTCGGTTGTGTGGCCAATCCTGATTCAATGGACTCACCATGGCTTATTTAACGCGTCATCGTTTCTTTTTCACACACCAAAGTTGACTTAAAAGATTTTTGTTCATTTGAAACATAATTCTTAATATGAAAGACCTTAGTTTATCTTAGATACCTCGGGTCATGTAAAAATTGAATTCGTTTAACAAAATTTGGTTCACTCGAAATGACGTTTCATCTGAAATAATTTGATCGATTTGTGATAACCAAGATCGTCTAAATTAGCGCGTTAAATCTGAAATATCATGATTTTATGGTACACATACACTCACAGAGCTTCAGTTTAAGCTGTTTACTCACGCAGATTCACGCACACTTTTGGCACGAAACCACTTACCGGAAGAACACCAGTACACTGCGGTGCTGCCAAAGTCAGGGCTTGGGTCACGAATCCGAATCAATCGACATATCAAGGAAAAAAAGGAAATGACTCCGTTAATGGTTGTAACAAATGACCTTTGTCAAGCAATAGAAAATGAAAATGGCGAGTAAAATGAAAACCTTCATTCCAAGGTCTCGTTGAGAAGCGAAAGCTAGCCTTGGAGAATCGAACTTGAATTGCCTGAAACCAGGAACTCATTTTACTGAACTAAGTTAACCTTTAGAAAAATTTTAAAGTTTACAATTAGTTATTTTAAAGGAATATATTTTAGTTGTAATCTTGATCCTGCAGACGTCATGACACGATGTATGATCAAATCGCAGCTAATGAGGAATTTATTCACTCGTAATATTGAATGATTTCAATCAACTTTCAATCAAATATCAGATGGGTTTATGAATTCATTCGCCAACATTTTCGTATTATTATATTTTCGTTGTGGTAATACAAGGATAAATGTGTAATTTCCCCACGATGTAAATGATAAATTTCTTAAACGACTTCAACTTGCTGCAACGAAAAATATTCTCTCACATCGTTCTTCGAAAGCAAGAGAAATATCTTGAATTTGTTTCCGCAGTTACAAAAACTCTTAAAATATTCTCATAGGAACGAGGTACAATCCCTCAGGCATGCACTGAAGCAATATGCGGAGTAATTCCACAGGCGCGCAGCAGGCGACGCAAGAGCGGCGTGAGCTCGTGAAGGACGCCGAGCTGAGCGCGTCAGGCGCGTTACCATTGTGGACCCTTCCCTCCTCCTCCACCTCTTCCACTCCAGCGCTCCACACCACTCCAGCACTCCACCACTCCAGCACTCAACTCCAACTCTCTATTCTAACTCAGCCCATTCATTCAGTTAACCATAGCGGTGTTTAATTTGTTACATTTTTGACCAAAACGCTGTAACTTTGCTGCTCAAGATCTTTCACAACACAAGAAAATAAAAAATTAGGCAATCTAATGCATATTCATAGAAAATGAGAATGCTACTAGCTAATACTGCATGGAGCATATCAAAGCTTAATGAATTTCTTCACAATGTCCGAGTATGTTACACATTCATGACTGTTCAACTTTGACCAAATTCTGTATGGATGATAAATATATTTCCATCATGAATAGGTGTAGACATCAAACTTTTATCCTGAATGAAAAAACATTAGAAAAATCCTTCCATTAATAACAATTTTTAGCTCACTCCAAACTATATTCTATTCTATATTCTAAACTATATTCTATTGCTGTGATCAGAAACGTTTCCCAATTTTTGCTTGCCATTATTGTCACGATCACTAATCCTCTAATTCCAGAGCTGCAATAACAAAAGACAATCATCTCTCCGTCATCTTAAAACGGATACATCATTAAGTCAGGTCTCGAGTTTCGCAAAATCATGGCTTTTGATAAGTGACTTCCTCGCCTGCCCTACCACTCAATGCAGTCCAAAAATAAAGGACACTTCTGACGTCCAAACGAGGTCTGCCGCAGCGAATTGTCTCACTGTTCCGGGTGCACCAGCGCAGTGACAACGGAGCAAACCTCAAAGAAAAGTCAAGGACGTTCTTTATTAAGTTTCACCTCACCTCCGTTGATCGAGATGCTTGATACGCCCTGCACTGACACGTCACACCGTTTTCTCCCGACGGTAACGTTCACTATACGATTACCAAGCGGGTGTGATGGCCTTCAATGATCAAAAAGCGTTTGACGAACACAATTAGAGCTGATGCGTGTGGGTAAACATGTTGGATGGCAATGAGCGCTGCAACAAACCTCTTCACATCTTCTAACTGAAAGGTTCAGCCCACGCTGTCAGCATCGATGACAAGTGTCCTGTCTTCAAGTATGCGGAACAACGCCTTGCCTTTTAAGATCAAGATGTTCGAATGCGATACTGCCACATCCCATAGAAGAATTGAGTTGCTCGAAAATTTCAAAGGCGCGCACAGACTTTTAGGATTTATGAACAAATTTAAATTTTTCCTAATCGTACTATTCAAAAAAGTATAAAGGGAATGCGCTTTACAATTTGCGAGGACTTGAGAAGGGCAAAAGAATTTCATTGCAACAAAGATTTAACTATCGGTGCTCGGAAAGATGCGAGTCCAAAATCACGATGAAACACGAATTTTGCGAGGATGTATTCACGTTTTTGCGCACAAAAACGATTTCATTTTATTTCAAGTAAAATCATGAACTTTTACACGAACTCAAATTCTCATAATAGAATGCAAAACCTCTTTGTAACGAGGTACTCCAAACTAAGCTCATTATCGTTGGATTGCGCTTGTTCTTCTTGTAATTAAAGCATTTCTTAGCCTACTCAACCTTCAGCTACATTCCAGTGGCTCTAAAATATTGCTGACCTTTAATAAAAAACGAGTGGAAGGTTCAGAGGGAGAATGCGGGTGTATCAGGGGTCAGGCACCCCAGCATTGCGGACTGATCTGTCAGGAGACCTCATTTGCTCTGTCGCACGGAAAACAAATGTTTCCTGAAGAGTCAAAGACACTCTCAGTTCTGCCAGTATTAGATAACTATGATAACGTAATGAAATTTTTAATGAGAATAATATGATAATGACAAAAACATCTCCGTTCTGTCGAATTTTGAACACTGTACTGTTGATCAGACCAAAAATTGTCGAAAATTTGAGTGTTTTTTATAGTTCTGGCAAAGTGTCTTTCTCACTCCAGATTTTTGAGCCGTAAAGAACGCTCACCATAAAGCTAGCAAATGTTGAGGTTTGATGCCATGCATGCGCTCTTGTCTCCATTAGGATGTCGCTCATTGGGAAGAACAACGTCCCAACTCAAAATTCTGGAAAATTGACTTATCCATCCGTTTAAATTCGCCATCTCGTTCTGCGTATTTTGGTAAGCCCGTCATAACTGTACATTAAAAATTGACCGAAAGGAAAGATTCCTCTTTTTGGTCAAAAGTAATTGTGTAAAGAAGTTTGCAAAGTTAAAATCCCTTTTCCTGAAAAATCAAGAATTTCGACTTCTGACGCACTTCCCAATGAGCGACATAAGGCAACGTCACACACGTACGAGACTGCGTATCGGGCTGTTGCTCTAAGTGAGATCCTTTTTAAGAAATTCATTACTTCAGCAAAGTGAGCTGTCCATTCCGTGGCTCTGAAAAATACCAGATCTTCCTAACTTAGAAACTAACAGCTTTGCAAAACAGACCATTTACCTCCAATATGCATTTCTTTGCTCAAAAACTGAGATTGACCATGGTAGCTACTCGTATATTCATGCACACAGGAAACATACGTGAAATACTGAGCTATTAATGTTTACTTTGAGGCATTAGTCACCCACAAAGAATTCAAGTTTTTATATTAGTTTTGAAGAACGGAAGCTCGTGAGTTGCACAGCAGCGTCGTCAAAGAACATGTTCACCTTAGGACAAAATTACTGGAATTCTCACTCGAACGATAACCCAGAAATTTTTACTTTGTAAATCAAGAGCAGAAAATGTAATCTAACATTCCATGATCCCCACTAACGAAATTTAGCTCAAGTCACATGAATGAGTTGTGCGTTCAATTAATTATTTATGATAGATAATTGAATGAAAATGGAGTGAAAGCCTAATTTTACATGAATTACTTGCGAAATTAAATATATTATTTGCGCTTTAACAAACAGAATGAAAAGAAATTCTCTCAGCGCTCATCAGTGTTACTACATTTGCAACCAGTTATCATCGCCTCTACGAACATCGTTACTACGATACTAAAGTAATACGACAGCATTTTAGAGTCGTACTAAATACTGACTTTCTCACGGGATCGTAACTTTCGCTCGTTCTCGACAGACTCAAAAGGAAAGTTGAAAGACTGGAAATGAAATTACAGGGAATGACTTTTGCATTTATACCAATTAAAAACGCACAAACATGTTTACGTGCAGTTAGAATTTGAAGTAAGCCTTCGTTTTAAATCTTTTACACAACGCTCTCACCACAGAGAACACGTAAAAAATCTACATTTAATGACTGCGCATGAACTGGTGAAAGTTCGCATCAAGAATCAGCACGTCTAGAATTCAAGAATCCGTATGGGAATGCAACGAGAAAAATACTCAGGTACACATTTAAAAACACAGTCTGTAACAAACTAATTTCGATGTAGCTGAAATTTGGGAATATAACATGATTCAGATACAAAGCTTTACAAATTTTCTCCGGCACGTTCACGGTACTGAAAAACAAACACAAGTGTCAGGAACCAATTTTATAAATTGACGAAGATGCGAGTATGTAGCTCTTCAAAGCAAAAATTCAGATTTAACACAAACTTCGAACAACTAAAAGCGATGGAAAAAATCTAGAGAACAAGCGAGAGAGAGAGCGGTGATTGCTGTCTCACGTGTTGGCTGCGAGAAAGCCCGTTTCGATAACGTTCAAAATAGCTCAGTGCATAAGCATAGATTCAGGAATGCCACATTCACCAAAGAACACAAAGTTAAGGCATGTGCTGAGAGACTGTCCTCTTCGGTTGGTTTCCTTTGCTGAAATGTTCAATAAAACAAGGAAGTTATTTTTTATAGCGTTTGAGATCAGTCGGCAAATAGTATAATATTTACTTCGATCAACATTTCCTTGTATACTCGTTTAGCCAATTTTGCCTGATGTAAATTTTCGAGTACTTTTCCGGTAGAATAATTTTGGAGTATTGACAACAGTGCAGATCTCAAACATTGATATTCCAGCGCACTTTTAACGTACTCTATGCAAAGCCACAGAAGCACACTAGCAGTACCAGAGTTTAGATAACGAGGCCCCTAACTAAGACATTCAAGTTGCGATGAAGTAGCTGGACGACTTTCGAAAAATGTTCTATTACTCTTCGTTTATTTCGCTTATACCGCAACGACTTTCTGTTTCAACCCATCAAATCTTCGATGAATGTGACATGTCGCTCACTCACATGAGATTATGGCGGTCAATGACTATTGTCTTCAACCCGTTAATGTCAACAGATGTAGAAATGTAACATAAAGCGCGCTGGAGACTGCCGTGCAGCGCGCATGCGCAGAATGCGAGCGCGAGGGCTGCGAGCAAGGCCGCGATGTCTGTTTCTGGGCGACCGCACCCAGCCTCAAGCTGCTACTGCTGCAGCTTTTACTGGTTTTACAGTCGCTGCTACTGCTGCAGCTTTTACTGGTCTTACTGTTGTTGCTGCAGCTTTTACTGGTCTTACTGCCTCTGCTGCAGCTTCTTCTTGTGTTGCTGCAGCATCTTCTTGTGTTACTGCCGCCGTCACTGCTTTTTTCTTGTGTTACTGCAGCATCTTCTTGTGTTACTGCCGCTGCCACTGCTTTTTTCTTGTGTTACTGCCGCTGCTACTGTCTTTTTCTTGTGTTACTGCCGCTGCTACTGTTTTTTTCTTGTGTAACTGCCGCTGCTACTGCTTTTTTCTTGTGTTACTGCCGCTGCTACTGTCTTTTTCTTGTGTTACTGCCGCTGCTACTGTTTTTTTCTTGTGTTACTGCCGCTGCTACTGCTTTTTTCTTGTGTAACTGCTGGCTTTCCCGCCGCTGCTTCTGATTGTGTTTTTGCCGGTGCTACTTCTTCTGGTCTTTCTGCCGGTGCTCTCGCTAATGCTTCTGGTTTCGCCATCGCATACTGCTGTTACTTCTGCTTGTGTTATTGTCACTGCTTCTATTGGAGGTGTTAGTAATACTGTCATGAAATGAATGGTGTTGTCATGAGGTTAGTGCTAATGGATGGTGTGGCTGCTGCTGTAGGTTGCTGCTCATGATGTGCTAGGCGGTGGTAGTGTTTAAGAAGTTGCCGCTGCATGGACTGGTACTGGAGCTACTGAGCAACCTTTATAGATTGTGCTGCTGTATGCTTATGGTGTGGTTATAAGGCTGCTGCAGGCAACGCTACGGCAGTTTACTTTATTCCTCGTGCTCGCATCGGAAGATAAAGAGACAGCTGTAGAGACACGTAAATAATTGTACAGCAACTAGGTTCTGAAATTAATTGATATTAAATCACAGTCTACCCTGCTCGTAATACTTGTTGAATTGAGCTTATCAGGATACGACTAGATTAGATAATGAGTTAGTGTAAGCCTCCCTAGCCCCAATAAAGGTGTTCCAAAAAGAGGAAGGATGAAAGCACCAATTGGGATGGAGTTAAGCGAACGCGGAATCTGTGCACACGGTATATTTCCACGCAAGATACCCCCTGCCCGTAGATAGAGTAAATTTAGGAAAAGTTTATGAACTAACATAAAAGTTGAAAATGAAAGTAATGGGTAATGAAAACAGAACAGCAAAAAAAGTTAGCCCGTAACAAACCCAAATGCGTATTTTATTTCACGAAAGAAGAAGAGCTACCCAACTCTCTACTTGAAATATAACATTTTACTATTGGAAGTTACGTACATCAGGAGTAAACACAAAAATATAGCAACAATGTCATTATGGACTTTCGTTGATGTCGTTGAATGTGATGCAGATAAAGGATCATCAAAGAGTAACGGGAATTCCGCTCCGTTACTTCAGAAATACCCTCGTATCTACTGTATAGCTAATATATTTGTTAAGGCTTGGCATTTCGATTGACAGAAATGCATGTCATTGAATATTTCACCGAAAATTTCATGAAAGGAACAACTTTGATGTCACACTTCAATGACGTTAATGACTTGATTTAAACACTATAGCTACTGAATTATGGTCAATGGCAATGCATTAAATTGTGTAAATCTCCCAATAACGAACCAGCAGACAGTGCCCTATGCTAAGATAATTATTCTTCCAATATTTTATTTCCTCTCCCTTTTACAATGAGTTTTATTTCTTTTCGATGTACATGTCGGTCACTGCGCTTACCCTCTCATAAAAACGTATCCAGCGCGCAGCTACGGATGCTTCAAATTAAAGTATTCCTGCATCTCTGGTCAGCGTCTTTTACGTCATTGTGCTCCAGAAACTGAGCACGCAGACGAGCCCTTTATCTCTGAGGAGCTCCCAAGGATGACCGGATCGATGGCGGGTGCCCGGTTTGTCAACTCTGGAGCTGTGTTAAAAACGCGTAGGCGAGTTGCCAATAGCTTGTGCTTTTCCGTGTGTGTCTGTTTTAACGCGTTCCAGTGTATGTGGAAATACTTGTAACTCAGATCAAGGAGTTGATGTTTAAAAGTCACGCACACGGAGTCATGCTAAACCAGTGTGTGTTGACTCGACATGAAAGCTATTTCGAGCGAACTTTGTAGGTTTTTCTCGTGCAAGAAGATTGTAAAATATATAGAAAACTGTAATTTTTAGCTTAAATAGAGGACCCCCAAGTAGCAGTCTATGATTTAGAGGACACGTAACGTTTCTTTTCACTTACTCCTCCCCTATTTTTCTTCAGGTTGGCGAATAAGAACCACAAGACATACTCAGTTTTTCACTGGCAACTACCAAGCCTTGATTGATTCTACCTCGTCAAAGGCGGACATTCAGAGTTCGATTGAATTATTAATACCGTTAAGAAAACTCAACTATACTGTTAAATAAATGATGTAATCTGTCTGTTGATGATACACTCTAGGAATAATTTTGAAACCAATCGAATATTTACCCCAATAAAAGAATGAAGTTAGACATAAACGCAGGAATAATCCTTCCATCTAGCCAAACAATTTGCACCAAGTTCCTCATAATTTCATCGACCAGCACAATATCTCATGACTCGGCCGACACAACCTTCTATCTTCAACGGACTGAAAGAAACTAGCAGCATTTAAAAAGAAAAAAATAACCGCTAGGCAAAAGTCGAAGTCTATTTTATCAGCAACACTTGAGGTTGCTTGTTTTATTAATCAAGCGGGTAAGCGCAGAGCAATAAAAAGAGAGGAAACGTAATAACCAACCAATAAAAAACCTACAAGAACACGAGAAATGTAATTATTGTAACCACAAAAATTTTTCACCGCATCCGCTCGAGCAGGACCCAGGCTGTGATTGTCTTTGTCTTCTGTAATTTGTCACTGTACAACACACGAGAGTCTGTAAAGCAACAAGAAAGTCTCTTAACGTTATTAGGAACTAAAAAATGTACTTTGCGGTGTAAGAATAACTTTGTAGAAAATACATTACTCACAGAGGTAAAAAATGTTCTTGTCTATCTGACACCATACTGGATTAGTGCAAGCATTCTGAACACAATGTGAGATTTTTTCATTAGAGCTCTGCACTGAAATTCCACGCTAAGAAAGCTTGATTCAGTGCTTGTACCGCAATTGAATCTTATGTCTGCTGGACGTAGAGCGTAACTTGATCGAAAAATATAGCAAACTACTGCTATAAAATACATTTTGACAAATTGATATTCCGTTCACAAATTAAATTTCATCCAGCAAAATGAGCGCAAAGCTCTCAGAAAGTAAAAAGGCGCAAGTCAGAAAATATGTTAAAATAGGCGAACTTAACGCAACTGTACCAGCATTACGTAAAAGTGAGCCACCTAGACGTCGTTGCGCAGAAGGTACAGAGCAAGTGAGTAGAAACTAATCATTTTCTGTTCCTTGCCGTGGGTCAGGCCAATTACTCGTCAAAGTAAACCACCTAAACGCAAGCATTCGTCGTGTGTCCGGCAGGTATTTCGTCCGAGTAGCAGCAACTCTCCCTCGCCTTGGTCAGCCTCTCTGCACTGGGCCGCTGTAGCTGTGGTGCGCGCGCGCCCGTCCTGTTCCTCAAGGTGTTCTGGTGCCAGATACCTGGGGCAGGGTGGGGAGGAGATCGGGGTCCAGACCAAGCGATTGATGGGGTTCAGACCAGGCGTTTGATTGGGGTTCGGACTAAGCGATTGATTGGGGTTCAGAGCAGGAGTTCAGACCAGCTGATTCATTGGGGTTCAGACCAGGTGATTAATGGGATTCAGACCAGGCGTTTGATTGAGGTTCGGACCAGATTGGGGTTAGGACTAAGCGATTGATTGGGGTTGAGCAGGAGTTCAGACCAGCTGATTCATTGGGGTTCAGACCAGGCGATTGTTGGGGTTCAGACCAGGCGTTTGATTGTGGTTCGGGCTAAGCGATTTATTGGGGTTCAGACCAGGCGATAGGCAGCGATCAAGCTTACATGCCTGAATCTAGTTCACTGCATCAGAATAATGCATTTCAGTTATGAGGATTGAAACTAGTGGTTCTTACGTATCTGGTTCTCACATTTATGGCTCTTAATCTTATGCGTTCTAGTTAACGGCTATTTTAGTCGATAATTAAATAGAATATGACAAGCCTATACTTATCTTTGTCTAAGTTTGACTAGCGTTTTTTGTGATCAGTAAGCAGCTTTTCGGCCAATTGCTGTACGGTTGGGTGAATAATGACCCCACATACGTGATGTCCACAATAGGACGCCAGAGCACAAGTCGTGCAGGGGTACGCGGTGCACCCGTTATCAAATTGAGCTCCAGACACGAGTTACAGCGCCACGTCTGCCGCAGCCTTGGCGGCGCGCGGGGAAAAACGCCCACTTGTGTGTGGCATGAACTGCTTCACCGGCCTTAATGTCTCACCATCTCTTGAGGGAGGAATGTGTCTCACCATCTCTTGAGGGAGGAATGTGTCTCACCATCTCTTGAGGGAGGAATATGTCTCACCAACTCTTGAGGGAGGAATTTGTCTCACCATCTCTTGAGGGAGGAATATGTCTCACCATCTCTTGAGGGAGGAATATGTCTCACCAACTCTTGAGGGCGGAATTTGTCTCACCAACTCTTGAGAAAGGAATGTGTCTCACCAACTCTTGAGAAAGGAATGTGTCTCACCAACTCTTGAGAAAGGAATGTGTCTCACCAACTCTTGATAAAGGAATGTGTCTCACCAACTCTTGATAAAGGAATGTGTCTCACCAACTCTTGAGAAAGGAATGTTCATTGGTGCAAGAACATCCTAACAAATCTTCGTTGGGAGAACGTTGGTTGGTAAAGGAATGTCCGCACAAATCTACGATGTAATGCTGTTCATAAAGGAAACTAACATAAGCTCAAGACGGTGGAGTGCCCATAGTTGAATAATTGCTTATCGACGGCGAAATATTAATCACATGATTTATGAATTTTCAAAATGATAATAGCTTGAGAAAAACCCAACTGCACACATTATTCCCGAAATTCGACGGCTGCAAAGTGACACATTAGATAAGGAGTTGCGACCATTTATACAGCTGAAATAAGTCATGTCAGAATTCCTCGAACCCCAACACAAAAAAAAAATTGAAAAGCACTGTGGTCATACATGCGGCCCTCTTCAAAAGTTGACATACCTTCAGGATTTTCAGAAGTGCGAAAGCTCTCACCTGAGAAGTTAGAGTGTGCGACTGGAATACTGCGCGACTATAAAGAGGTCATTAGGCGAAGGCGAATGAGTTCCCACACGCCGGGGTCATCACAACTGGGCTCAATTTTGTATTGATTTGTACTCAGATTGAAGAGCATTTTGCATTGAATTCTCAGGCTAAAAATTAATTTCATTTGAACTGGAATTTTTCCGTGACAAAAGCACATCAACGCAATGAAATGTGCGGACCAACAACTGCAGATCTCAACGAAAATGAAGATTTTTAAATATCCATTCATTCTTCATAACGAATAATGAAAATATTCATCAAAATTTAATGAATGCGTCTACTTTGAAGGAAAGGGTTTCAGGGTATCTCTCAATCAACTGAAAATGTTACGATAGACGCTTTCAAGTGATTGTCCCTCGTTTCTTGACACAATTTACTAAAAAATCTTTCACGAGTAATAATTTTGGTGGTGTCAAAAGGGCTTTCAGAGCCCCAGCTCGCTCGAACTGCGTTTCAGAAGCGGCAGAGAACATCTCGCTGAGACGAGAAACTGAGGGGTGGAGGGAACAAGCGGCAGAGACGAGACTGTTTCTCGACATGATTTGCACCATTGTCTGGGTGCAGCGCTCCGTAGAATGAGTTTCTGGCTCATGTTGTTGCTGGTCTCTGCGTGGGGGATGAGTCAACGCAGGCAGCAACAGCAGCACTGGCACCACGTACAAAACCAAGAAATAACACTACCACCAAAAACCAACAATAGCAACAACGGCAGCAGTACCACCTCCAAAATCCTGCGATTTCTGCAGCAGCACCACAACCACCACCAAAAATAAGGACAAGAGTAGCAGCAACAACAACAACAAAGATTACATTTGAATTAGCTTAAGCCTCCTTAACTACAACAAAGATGTTTTCGAGAGAGACAGAGAAAGTCACTATCTATTGTAGACTGAAGGAAACTGGGAATCTATGCATAAGATGTGCTCCTACACTTTGCGGACAGGAACAGCAACATTAAAAGAAGTTCATGAAAAAGTATAAAAGTGGAAAATTAAGTAACAGGTACTGACCAAAGGACAGCTTGGAACCAAGAAAATATGATATGTAGATAAGCAAAAAACCAATTCCTATCCAACAAATTCCAAGACAGGAAAGTCTACTTAACCTTCAACTCAAGAATCTTATTTTTCTCTTTTGGAGCATTAGTTCTTGTATGTACAACAGCTGTAGCATAACCATCAAAGCCCTAACAGCAACTCCAGCAACAACACTACCCCCACCAAACTCAAGCAACACCACCACCACCAAACTCAAGCAACACCACCAACACCACCAAACCAAGCACCACCACCAAACTCAAGCAACACCACCACCACCAGCAGCAGGTCTTGCCTGCCAAGGTGAACGCTCGAGCGGCGGCTGCCTCAACAAACACGCGAGGCATTTCCCTCGTCACGGACTGCTCCGAATGCTCAGCAAAAATGTCAAAATTAAAGCCGCTCTTAAAGAACGAGGCGGTCAAATGTTGCCCAGGAAGATTGCAGAGACGGCTCTTCTCATATGGACAATCCTCAGCGTCGTTTGGAGCTCTTAATTACATCACGATTTTTATAATAGAGTGAGACCACACGATATTAAAACTTAATACGTTCATAAAGAAGCATTCATACAACGCAGCACTGCAACGATATTACCGTACAACATAATGACTGAAGTATCCATTTCAAATATTAATAAGATGCAATGATAATAGTTTTAGATAATAAACTCGATAAGATCACTCTAATATTAAAGCGAGCACACGAGATTAAACTGCAATCGTGTAGAACCTGTCAAAGGACGACCGCTCGCACAATTTTTATGACAAATAATTTGAACGCTCGAATTTGAGGTGGCCGCATGCGGCACAAAACCACTTTTGGATCACGTCAGGTTTACATTTCTTGCATGTTTGAACGCGAGCATTTCTCATGAAGTAGGGACACGGTAACAAAAATACAATTCAAAAGAGCCGAAAAACTCGAGAAACGAACGCACAATTAAATCACATAACCTCTAGTTCAACTTGACTGAATGTTGATTAATGATGGCATTTCACATGAGAGGAGTGATGCCATTTACCGAGAGTTATGACGCGTAGAGTTAATTAAGATAATGTAGCTGAGATAGCTAGGGTGATCGAAACATCAATTGGACAAGCACACAACAATGGCATGCTCGAGCCCGTTGTTCGTTGTGTGTGGGAACAAAGCAACGCAGGACCTTAGAACAGTTGATGGCTAAATGCTTTGATCATCTTTTAATCTTCGATCATTCCGGCTCTACGGTCTTTATTGACCGCACGATAATATTTGCAGTTACCGTACGAGAGTGCGCAAGGCTATCCTCGTATTTCAAATTTCAAATTCACTTGGTGTCTTTACAAAAATCTGGTAAATTTTTATTTTTTGCCTGAGAAAATATCTGCAGGAAAATATGAGAAAAATATTTAATCCATGTGCAACCTCAGTCAACACCTTAGTCAACTGCTGGCCAACTCACGAGCAAGAGCATCACAAAAAGAGTGTTGTATTCATACCGTCTGCATCACCGATCTTTGAAATTAGCACAAAAAACAAGATGCAACAGTAGAAACAAGATGCAACAGAGAAACAAGATGAAGCAAGAGAAACAATATGAAGTGAAAGAAACAATTAATATGAAGCAAAAGAAACAAGATGAAGCAATAGAAATAAGATGCAACAAAACCAGGGATAGCGTCCCAGTCAATCCAACTGATGAGGGGGTAGAAAAGAGCGAGAGTTGTGTGGGGGGAGAGGGGGGAGGAGGAGATTGGGCGCGCATGATTGGTTGCCGCGCTCGCGGGAGTGGAAAGTGAAACTGGCGAGCGCCGCCACGTCACGGAGCGTTACTTCACTTCTGCCGCTCGTAGTTCCCTTTACTTCACTTCTGCCGCTCGTAGTTCCCTTTACTTCACTTCTGCTGCTCGTAGTTCCCTTTACTTCACTTCTGCTGCTCGTAGTTCCCTTTACTTCATTTCTATTCTCAGTACTCGTAACTTCACTTCTGTGCTAGTACTGCTGTTCGTTCGATTGAGTCTTGACTAGCCACCAAGGCCTATTCTACATTTTTCAAGCTTTCAGCGTTAGCCAACTACTGCATTCTATAATGTTCCAGATTAATTATTCTTCTTCGCCCAGTATTTGGATTTCCCCAAGTAACTCAGTTGTTATGGCTTTTCAATCGCTCTTCTCAAAATATGCACTTAGCTTATTTTTTTCCTTCGCAAGGTTTCGAACATTCAGCCATGATCAAAGCTGTTATTAATACAGGCAAAAAAATACTTGCTTGTGTTGTACCTATAAAATGATGTGAATCTAGGGAAATTTTAGAAATGATTTTAGCATCTAAAATACACAGTATTCTCGATGAAAGCGTTCCATTTTTAACATGAATGAGTCATAAGGTGGTAGCCTCGAGTCTCTACACTGTAATAATTTACAACAATATGAGGTAAATATCTCCAATTAATGTATAGGATACAATCAGATTGATGTAAACGCCACATGCATGGGGAGCATCAGCACATTCAGGAAAATGCTTCTAGCATATAGGAGACATACTCATCAATTTTAGGTAAATATTCGCATCTGCATCACCGACAAGTGCATTTTATGTTGACGTCGCATCGCTACGTTTTGTTCAAAAACGCAAACTTCAGTTCCACAAAACTTGTGCATGCTGTTGCTTATGATGGTTCTGTTTATAATTCTCTCAATAATCTGAAGCAAATAATTGGGTCGTTCTTGAAATTCCCAGCGCAACTTATACTTGAATTAACAGGTAACTTCTTATGTTTTCAATTCACAGAGTTCTGTTGCTTGCTTCATGGACCCACACCTCTTCCGGCGCATTTCTTTAATGTTTCACCTCACAAAATTGCGATGCTTGGTCTTCCGAACCCTACTTCGCACATCAGCGTCCTTCTCGTCGTTTCTTTCGTGCAAAGTCACCTCTAAAGTCTTTGTGTCTTTGTTGCACTTTATTTCCTGAACAGAACGAGCATGATAGCATGATCTCGGCTATAAACTGGAGGTGCTGCTGGTAGACTATCTCTTCACTCCCGGCTCCATGTACCGTCGCTCGTTCATCAACTCGTGAAAAAGAGGGCTGTAACTTCGTTTGTGTTCGTTTGTGGAAGGTTTTCAGCTCCGTTTATTTTCCTATAATGAAGTTTTGAGTTCACTTATTCTCAATGATGACAAATTTTTGGAGACATGAATCACTTGTATGACCCTTAATAGACTGGTTTCTCCATTTCTCAATGATGATCGATGTGAGTAATTGCGTTGTTCCAACGCCAAAGTGACTTCGGAAACCTCCCAGTGAGAAGGTCACTCGCACACTTCTCGATTTCACGGCTACAATATTCCAGTGATCTGTTTCTAGAAATTTTACTTTGTTGATATTTTTTCACTAAATTAAGTTTTTATTTGAATTGGAACAGGCCTAATGTATTTCTGAGGAACCAAGATTTGGGTATTTATTTGAATGGTGTGGATATTCACCAGTATCCTACGGTAGATCTAGAGTGCAATATCCCAGTTGAGTGCGGGTATCTGATGCTGAGGACATTCCATTTAGCAGGCTGATCTCGTAGATATTCCAAACGTTTCCCTTTTTAAATGACACACTATCCTAAACAATACGTATCTATCAATTGTGCCGTAAAGCTGCCAATAATGTGCACTAACTTCAAACATAAGAGAGCTTTACAATGGCGAGCAAAATAGATCGGAACGTCAGTTTACCTGAATTTTCAAGAGAATAGCAACTTTTGGCTTATATGTTTGTCTTTTTTTTAGGTCACCCAAAAATAAATTGATTAACATTGTTTTTCTGATTAAACGCTCTGTTGGCAAATGGACATCGAAACTGAGCAATTCTTAGATGAACTCAAGACGATGTGAGGCTTCATTCCTCGAGTTGATCCAATATCCCAGCGCTATCTTACCTTCATCCCTTTTGCTGTCAGATAACGAAGTCGCAAATGATCTTATTTGATCTACATTCAGAAGTTGAACTGAAACTCGTGTCCTTCCGCAAACTGAGAATATATCAGTCGAGCTCAGTCGAAGGCTGGCAGTGGGATCAGCGATGAAAAGTGTAGCGGAAAACCAATCAACGCACCGACGTGGCGGAAGCTGATCGAGGTCAAACCTTTTTTAACCCATTTAACGAAAAGGCTTCACGAAAAAGGTTTTTTAAAACATTTCCAAATGTATTTTAAAGGATTGATGAACTTGAATGAACGCTTCGTCTGATTGAACTTAAGACTCATGGACTAACACACAAGACTGGACTGAACTAATGCATGTGCGGCACAAATCAAGCTGCGGTCACGAACCAGCGTCTCAGTAGAAATATCGCATTGATAAGAGCGAAGCAGCGAACCGTCGCCAAGTGCTCACATGAAAATTAATTTCATCTCTGAGAAGAGATTACAGATTATATGGTAGTTTAATCTGTTCCTACAAAAAAAGGTTAAAGGTGTTACCAAAACCACTAAAAAGGTGTTCCCAAAAGAGACGGACGGGAACGAATAAAACTTTGTATTTCAGAGTGAGAGGCTGGCAGATTTTTTAAAATAAGGTGAAGTATTGGATCTTAGTTTAAGCCTCCCTAACCGCCACAAAGGAGTTCCAAAGAGAGAAAAGAGGAAGAGACCATTTGGTACAGAGGTAAGAGAGTGCATAGAACGAGTAAGTTGGGAAAGTAGCTCACAGAAAAAGATGAAAGTGAAAGAAGAAAGTAGCAGGTGTTGAAAAGCATGACAGCAGTGAACCGAAAAATGTGGTCCGTAGCAGAACAAAAAAAAACTATTTTATTTCAACAAAGCGAAAGCTTACGTAAGCTTACGCTCAGGACCTCACACATTCTTCTTCAAAGCACTAATTCCCAGAGATGCACTAGTTCCATCCCTCTATACACTAGTTGCATCCCTCTATACACTAGTTGCATCCCTCTCAGGGGAAAATGACGCGATAAAAAGGAACTAAGAACGAATCGGTGTGAGAAAGACAGCACCGGCGTTTGAGAGAGAACATCACCACTAAACCAACTAAAAAAAACGGAGAGAATGAGAGACAGAAAAAAAGAGAAACAGAGAGTGAAAGCATGTGTGTGTGTGTGAGCACAAGCTTGAGAGCGTCTCAGCGAGCGCATGAGGGAGCAATGGAGCGCAGCGCTCGTCCGTGA
>JACJUY010002664.1:0-23416 GCA_014220935.1 Platorchestia sp. MABIK | reverse complement strand
GTTGAGTAACGCCAAGCAACAGGAATCGGTACCCAAAGGATAGAAGGATCAGTACCAACAGTTACATGATCTAAGAAATTTCCATGGCATCCATTCATGAAGTGAATGAGGTAATATGTTTGATGAAGATACCTCTTGAGAGAAGAGCGAGCGAGGACGGGTGCTGCCATGAAAAGCAACACGAGTGCACCCGAGATGATGTTATCTGAGCAGGAACACATCGTCTGTGCAGCTGACGGTATCGAGCTAGTCCCTGTAGCAGGGCACCGTCAGCACAATATGGGTTGACAAATATCATCGCTATTGAGGTTGAAAATTCAACTCCACTGTGCAGAATATTCGATGTTTATCATGTACAGTTAGCTACATATCTTCTTCAGCCCATGGCGAGGTTAGCGGAGACAGCCGGAGCCGTCGCACAGCTGGATGAGGCTCGTAAATATGCCAGATGAACACGACCTAATTGCTCACATGAGATGAATCTCTGGCGCAGTCCTGCTCTGGATAAGCACGGCAGCAACAGACGGCGGCCTCACGGTGGTCCAGAAACCTCAATTGTCCCTATCCTGCCATGTGGTATCCAGCGCCATGTGGTGCTTGGATTCTACACTTGGTGTTCTATTTCAGCCATGTGGTGCCCTAAATCAGACATGTGGTGCCCTAAATCAGACATGTGGTACCCTAAATCAGACATGTGGTACCCAAATTCAGCCACGTGGTGCTCTGGCTCAGCCATATGATGCTCTGGTTCAGCAACATTGTACCCTGGTTCATCCATAATGTGCTCTGGTTATGCCATACGGCGCCATTGCTCAATTTTGTAACTCCTTGATTTAGCCTCGCAGTGTTCAGATTTAACCAAGACTAGTTTCAACATGATATAGCACTATCTACACTTTTTTCATTTTCAGCAATTTTTTACTCCGAATTTCCATCACCTTTTACTCAATAGCATGATCGATCAAGGCCAGCTTTATAATCGTCGAGGCTTCAAGCTTCAATCATCCCCGGCCTCAGATTTCAAGTTCGAATCACACAAAATTTTAACCGCCTTTTCAAATTTTGGTCATCTTCACAGAGATCAGCCAGCGTTGGCATGAGGAGCTGCAGTAAGAGCTTTGCAGGCTTCCATGCAAGGAAGGAACAGGTTTGTGCACACGTCCACGAACCGACGCTGGTACTTCAGAGAAAGTTCAACTCCGGAGAAAGGAAGAAAGGGCTGACCTTGATGGCCTCTCTAAGGTCAGAGAGCCTTGAATTCTTTGCGCCTTAGCAACGAAAGTCTGGACTGTAAGAGCGGACAGCAGAAGCAATGACATTTTCTACAGAGATTGAGGATTTACATCGCATCAAAAAATATACATCTCGAGCTTCCAGGAATTTCATTCTTTGAATAGATAAAAAACTTGAAAATTTAAAATTTTGATCTTTTTCAAACTGACTGAACAGATTGTGATATAAAAGTGAGGGGAATGATGTGAAGTGTAAGTTTCTCTCCAACTCTACACAAATGTATAGATAGCTAAGTTAACATTAAAATTATATCAAATCGCAATTAAATGCAGGCGATCACTCACAGCGAAAAAAATGACAAATTATCTCTAAAATACAAAACTGACGGTAATTCCGAAACTAAATTCCAAAATTAAACCTACTATCAAATAAAGCACTATTGCAGTATTTGTCAACTGTTATTACTGTTAAGAGACAAAATTGAGTTACTCCAGAGCATATAAGAATTCGTAATTTAGACGAAAAATCAAACTGCCATTAGGTCAGCACTGATGCTGTCAGTATCACTAAACTCAAGAATTAACAAATAGCTTGGGTTACGCCCCACCGATGGTGTTTGAAAAATTTTAGTAATCTTGGAAAATTAAGGGTATTCAATGGACTCAGTTAATTCTTGAGAATTAAAAATTGCTAACAACTTTTGATTTTAAATTTAACTTCAGTTTAACCCATTGCAGTCGATGCGTTGAACAAAGAACCCAGTGACGGATGCGAGTCAAATTATCATAAGTTCTTCTGGTTTCCCTTACATTTAACTGAACGCACCGTAATAGACAGATAAGCAATTAATTTGACGACTTTGCAGCACCTTAAGCGAACTCAAGAAGCGATAAAGCATCCTCATTACCGAGAGATGAAGTGCAGGCATGCAAATTTACATGTAATTAAAGTAAACGTCAACTCTTATAGCGAAACTTATCTGTAATGTCAGAAGTTTATCGCGATGTTACCGTAATTTTGTAGAACCGCAAACTTCCGTCGCTGAGCTAAGCCCTAATATCTCAATGCCAAAGGAACTTTCTAACGAAATGGATGTAACCTTGATCTTCGTTAGCATTTATTCCGCCGCGTATTTTTTCCTGCAAGACTCCCAATTTTACCCTGAACTTCAAACTATGCCACTCACTGCGGAGAAGTAACATGTTAAACGCTGTAGAAATACTTTTTAACGAGAGAAACCGAAAAGGGTAAAAACAGTCAATTGATTATTGAAAAAAATGCGAAAACCAACGAAAGAGAACTAAATTTCACTAAGGGAACTAGAGACGAAATCATTTCCTGTCTAAGAAAAGGGCGCTCATTTCTCACTCCAAAATCTCAATCATTTCTGCCAGTAAAGGGGAGAGGGCAATTTCACCTCCATAAAAACAAACCCCAATAACGTCCGCTATCCTAGGAAAGGGCGGTCACTTTTTATCCTGAAATCAAGCAGCGCCTTCGCAACACTTCCGCACGAGTTTTTATTGCAAGACGCAGTTCGCGTGAGTCGCAACAGGCACGTTTCTAACGCGTGCAACGGGTGAGGTGTCGGGTGAGACCCCACTTTTACAATAATCATACAGATGCTAATAAAATAAGTCAATGATCTTTTTATGGAAGAAAGACTACATTTTCGGAGCACAAACATAGAACCAAAAGTGTGTGAGGACACCGTGGCTCAAGCCATTCGTCCTCTAGATCGGTAATCGTCTCCAAATGTGGCACCTTAGAAGGTAAACGACATACCACATCCACCTTCCGGATGCTAAAAAATCGAACTCATGGTTATTATTCAGTTCAAGAATACATGCCTTATGTTCAAGAATTAGATTATATTATTATTATTTAGAGTAAGCCTTCTTAACTAGATAGAATGCTTTCGCAGTAGGAGAAACAGGAAGATATTATTTACTATGGTATTTAGGAACGAAAAATCTTTGCATGATTCATGAACCATATTCCTTGGACATAGAAACAGCAAGATTGAAAGAAGTTCATGAACAAGCTAAAAATCGAAGAAGAACTTTATAAGTTTTGTAGGGACAACAGTGAATCGAAAAAAGATGGTCCGTAATGAACCAAAAATAAATTACTAGACCAAAAGAAAGGCCCACCGAATTTCATTTCAGGACTTTCCATTATCTTCTTGAGAGAGCAAAATCTTATAAATACAATAGCCGTATTTCCCTCGGAGAGACATATGATTAAAATACTATTAGAACATTATACATTAGTTAGGCTTTTACACCAATTTTAGTAGCAAAACTCAAGAAAATATGGAAATGGAAGGAAGATTTGCTAATTTACTCTTTTGATGTTCATTTGCATAAATGAATTTCAAAGCGAGTTGTACGAGTCTTCCAAGCCAAAGTTATGAACACTTTTGTTCATGACGGACCGGAAGAGCTGATTTTTTGTACACGACTGCTCCTTCCACCTGAAAAATGCAAGTAGTTTGGTTGTGTACTTGTATAAGTAGGTACATGTATGTCAGTGCTATTTTTTTCCGAGCCATAACAAAATCATTTCATAGCTACGATCTTGATACCAAAGAGCAATCAAGAGCAGGAGTGCGTTATGGTGAATGATGAGAAAACTTGGGAAATTAATAAACGGTGAAGTGGAAAAATAAATTTTTGGGGAAATTAGAATTTATGAAAATGCCTTTTACGGCTCGAATGCCAATCATTTCTCATTATTGCGCTCTAAAAAATGTTGAGAAAAATTTGCTCGATCAAAAAAAAACTTGTAAAATGAAAACCGCTGTAGACATTTCCGTTGCAATGGCATCTCGCTTGGTTAACAGAGTGCACCGGGTGGTCAGATCGAGCTATTTGGACACAAGAAAAGCATTCGCAATCAAATACAATATTTACAATTCGTGTACGATTCAATACGATGCCAAGTTAGGAACTTTTCAACTCATTCTTACCCTACGACCAACGCCTTCGTCTTACAAGTGCACTTTTCAAATAGATTCTCTACAAATATCATTGGGCAACGCCTTGGCCCAGAGACACGCATTCTCGAAGGAGGCAGGACACCTCACCCCTGATCCACAAGTGACTGGCCTTAACATTTCCAGACCAGACACTGGACTCGCCAGCAGACGTGACCTTTGCAGTGACCACCTCTACAGCCACGTACACTTCCACAACCGATGAACACCGAGATTGAGTTTGTTCATTGAATGTGTAGTGTGAACTCGTGATGAGTAATGTCCAGTGAAATGCGGCTTGTGTGAGAGAACCATGGCAGTAAAAAGTGCTCGAGTTGTAGAGAAAGTTTTCAAAAATTGAGGTGTAGAGCAATATCATGTCTCAACAACAGAAATGCTCTCGTTAAAACCATTATTGATCATACACGAAAAGAGGCTCAATAGATTGATAAGTTAGTTGTAGCCTCCCTTACCACAACAAAAATATTCAAGGAGAAGAATTATAAAGGCTCCATTTAGTTTGGAGTGGAGGGAATGTGAAAATTTATGCACAAGGTGTGTTCCCGCACAGAATACTCTGCGCATAGAAACAGTAAGTTGAGAAAGAAGGTTTGGAAACTAGAAAAAGAGTGAAGAAGAAAGTCAGAGGTGCTGAAAAAAAGACAGCAGAACAAATAAAGTAGGTCCATAACAAAACAAAAAAAATATTTCAACAACAAAAAAAAACTCATCTAACTTTCAGCTCGAGACCTCACATTTGAAAAAAAGTCATGGGCTAATTCTTTGGTGTTTATTAGTCAAATATGAAATATCAAAAATTGGCGTATAATTGAATCGAAAACTGTCAAGGTAACGAGGAAATTCCTTAGCTATGAAGGATAGTATCACGAAAAAGCAAACGACAACTTGAAGGTGAAAGTAACACGCTCTTTTAGAGTTCAGTACCGGAAGAACTTCCATTCCTACCATTCATGGCCTTTGCTTATTTTAGGAGGAGGAAGGGAGGAGGAGGAAGGGAGTGCTGTAATGCGATATGTGAGATTCATGAGAAAGTTTCGGAACTCCAGGCGCAAGTGTTAGCGTGAAATAGAAATTAGAGACCATGGCTAATAAGTAAACCCAAAAAACGAACTTGAAACCTGTTGTTGCAATTATGAAAAGGTATAGAAAAGAGAAAGATTTATTCAGCCTTCGCTTATGTGCCATCAAAAGTAAAGTAAAAATAGAAATTCTCGAGTAACAATGAGTAGCTTTCTTAAAAGAAATTTTGGATTCTGAAGCGCACACGATGTCCTATTAAATTTTCAAGAGGAGTAAAATTAACGCCATCTTCCTCGATGATTCAATAAGCCTTTGGCCACATTTATTTCACATTCAACGGTTGAATATTTGAGTTCTATACTTTGCGCAATCCCTGCCAAATGCTCCACAGTGGCACCTTGAGGTAGGTGCAGAAGCGGCCACCGTACAGGAAGGCTGCCTCAGGAGGAGGCGGTTTTTCGCCCATGACGACGCAAGTTAGGTAATTATCAGCTTTATGGCCGTAATTAACGAGCGAATGAAGAACGAATGACGAGCTGCTGGCGTGACGGGTAAGTTTAGGGACCAGGATTAACAAGGAAAGATGGTTCAATGAACAACTGAGGGAGAGGAAGGGAGGGTACTGTTCACGTCTGGAGAATTGGGGAAGCTGGGGTAACTTTGAACTTACAAGGTTGAATTTCTTCGGTAACCTCTTTTTTGGAATGCATTTCTCCCCATTTTTTTAGTATCTTTGCTTCCCTCATACAAATCTTGTACAAAATACGGAAAATTTTTTTCTAGCGATGACGTGAGGAAGAAAGGACGTTCTACAATCTAATGCTACGGAATGATGTTCAAAACTTAGAACATAAAGATAGTGAAATACGTCACGGAAGTGACGCACAGCTCCGCTAAGTCAATTCTAACATCACGACTGCCAGCGCTCCGAATGATGACATCATGTCTACATCATCGAATGAGCCTGTGACGTCATCGTACGACGCGGCCAACATTATACCATAATGTCAGTGGGGCTACAGCACATCAGTGTGCCTACATTATGTCAACGTGCATAAATCATGTCAATGTACTTGCGTCATGTTAAGGTGCCTGCATAATGTCATTTACTTGAACAATCTTATGTAGTGATTAAGGTAAACTTTTTACTTTTTCAAATTTCCACCATTCCGTCCTTTAAGAGCTATGAATCAGAGACTTGTTTCACGCAGTTGCAAGAGGCGGGCTGCTGCATTGTAGTGAGTGCACAGACATGACCCCTCGCTAGGGAAGCGTCCGTGTTGTGAATGTTAAGACAGGCTTGGCCCCGTGTAAGCTGTGTGAGCTGGCATGGCGGCTGTTTGAGCTGTATAAGTCGCTCGAAGGTTCACAGAAGTAATGTCAATGCCATGCTCGTACGGAGCAACATACCGGAGCTGAGCCTCACGCGCCCAGGCTTGCCCCGAGCTTCCGGATGTAGTGCGCACCCACGCATGTAGTGTGCTCTATGAGTTATTATAATCTAAGTCACTCGGGAAATGCTACGAGAATAATAACGAGAATGAAATCCTCAAAAGATTTCATATTTCTGAAGCATCATGCATTTGCAGACATAATGATATAATGTATTTCCAGAATGTTATAAATATTGTGATTAATATAATTGCATAATATTGTGCATTTGCAGAAGATTAAGAATCTTATTTACTCTCCCACACAGTCAGGCATTCATTGGACTTGATTGGGGAAAATTCCAATTTTCAGTGCCCCCTCTATGGGAAGTCAAATTTAAAACTTGACGTCGAAAATATGCCGGATAAATGAAACAATAAAATACGTGGCTAACACGACCACTTATTGTGAAAACATCATGGATTAATACAAAGTTTTTAACAGTAAAACGCGCAATAAATTCTCCATAGATCCAACGGAACTTGTTATAATTGAAGTAACCTGCAAGCCTAACGCGGCAGTGGCAGCGGTCAGGGTGAGCAGGATCGGTATCCAAGCTGCGTTGAAGTCACTTTCAAATTCCCGTAGGAATAGCATTAGTAACGCTGGGTTCTGCGCCTCGGCGCTGTGAAGCAATGATTGAAGGTTCGGGGAATGGTAATGCAGAACGGATGTTTAAATGTGGAAGAATGGTTGAATTTATTTATGATCAATGAAATCAGATCTGTGGACTAAATGTGAAAATTGTTAAAGTAATTTACTGACAATTGAAATCTTCATGCTTCGATGTGTGAATTAGGAATTAAACTAATAATTAAATAGGTGATACAATGAAAATTTGTTATATTTTGGCTCTCATAGGGAGATGCTACGTACTCGCATATATGTATGAAAAACTTTATTTTTAATGATGGCGTCATCCACGCTTTAACAAGAGATTATACGCAACGATAAAGTATTAGCTTTCGTACGTAGGAAATCTCGTGAAGAATTTGTAACAAATGATTGATGAGTTTAAGTTAGTTTCAGTCTTCCTCATCACAACAAAGTTGTCAAAGAGAGGAACGATGAAAGCACCATTAAGAATGGAGTCAAGGGAACGCGGAATTTATGCGCAAGGTGTGTTCCCGCTTAGAATCTCTCGCTCATGGAGAAAAGTGAGTTAGGAATTTTTTTTTTGAGAAAGATATAAGTTAAATTAGAAATCAACAGGTGCTTAAAGACAGAACAGCACTGAACCAAATAAAAGAAGGTCCGTCACGAAACAGAAATCTATTCAGGAAAAAAGACCAGCCTAATTTCCAGCTCGGGACCTTGCATTTTCCTCTGGAAGCGATAATTCTCATTGATACAATAATTATATCTCCTTGAGAGAAGATTTGCACGTAGAATCTTCTAGTTTATGGTTTAAAAAGAAGCGTGACAATTTCGATTAATAAATGTAAAAAACGAGTTTTTAGTTAGCTTTAGAGTTAGATAACGCGGCGTGAACCTTTGTAAATGCTCATGCAAGAAAGCTTACATTCTAAAGCATTGGTTGTTATGTTATTATTGAATAAGAAAGTTTTAGCCTCCCTTAACCACGACAAAGATGTTCCAAGAGAGGAAGGAGGAAGGCACCATATAGTATGGAGTTGAGGGAACGTAGAATCTATGCAAAAGGTGCACAGAAACAGTAAGCTAAGAAAGAAGTTCATGAAACAAGAAAAAGTTGAAGAAGAAAGTAGTAGGTGCTGAAAAACATGACAGCAGTGAACCGAAAAAAGATGGTCCGTAACAAAACAAAATCTTTTCAATTTCAACAAAAAGGAAGCCTACCTAACCATTAGCTCGGGCCCTCAAATGGTCCCCCTGGGAGTGCTAATTCCCATAGATACAATAGTTTTATCCCCCTGAGGGGATTGGTTGTTGTAATAACATCAATACAACGTACTGGAAAGGCTGGCCTCGACGTTTGCACGAGTGACAGGAGCGATTCAGGAAAAACCTCCCAGAGTAGGTGTAAAATAAACATATCAAACCGGTAGAAGTAAGGCACGAACGTCGGGCTCCAAGATCTACTGGACAAATTTGTTACATTTCCGGACTTTCTTGGTAATTTTTTCGACGACACTTTTCTCACTAATATGTTTAGTAACACGGATACATAAGCGTCAGTTAAATGTCAACCAGTCTGATATTGTGTTTTTATTCAAGACACAGAACTAACACGAGGGATGTTAAAGTAGTGGGTACATTGTACTCCAAACTAAAGTGATCAACTGCAGCTATTATTACGTTAACGGGCAGTGAAAAATTACTCGGTAATCTCAAATAAAGCTAGCATTCTATGCAAAGATACCAACAAATGAGAGAAGTTAGAATACACTAATAAAGTATAGGTTTTCCAAATGTTAACTAAACCAACTAATGAGCTCATTAGTAAATTGAAGTGAACCTATACCACTCAAGTTTTACTCCTTACAAATATGCATAGCTACAAATCGAATTTGTAACCTCCGAAGTGAGAAAGAATCTATAGCGAGTTCTTTTACGAAGAAACTTCAAAGTTATTCTTTTCAGAAGAGAATAATATCAAATGAATTCTTATACAAAACAAACATTTATTCTTGCAGTATGCAAAAAAGAGAGGGCGGATTCCTACATAGAGCAATTGTTAGATTCAAAGCGTTTGATCTCACCTCATTCTGGGAGTTAAATGAAGCAAAATCATCCCCTGGAAACCTAATTACAGATCCACTCAGCCTCCATCAAGTTTTGACGCAAGCGGGAAAGAGTCCTTGATTAGAAAACAGATTGAAAAGCCGAAAGGTCTTTGTAAAGGGAACTGAAAAAAGATTTTAAAAAGAAAACAAATTGGAGGGGCAGACAAACTCCGGAGCGGCTCGCGCCCAAAACGATAAAGCTTTTGTTCACACACGATGGTGGGCACCTTCACACAATACATTCGGAACACGATCCCGGAATTCTGTCGCAAATTTGTTGCATAAAATATTGAAAAAGTTGAAGAACGTCGTCTTAATTAACCAAATTTTCTGAATGAAATCAATTAAATATGTAGACAAAAAATGCCAAGACGAGCTCAGTTGCTGAACCCAATAAAGGTGGAGATAGCATTAGTGCGATCGATGTTCATTCAGATTTTAACGCACTTTTTACTCAAAAAGAGCGGTCATCACAGCGAACTTGGTTGGAATTTAGTTTAACATGGTACCAACTACATAGCGTTGATTTTTAGCATCTATTGGGTGCAACATCAAACAGATAAAAACAGGAAAGGAAAAGTGAAAAAGTAAACTGAGTAAAACGTGTTCCTATCCGCTTCTTTCCCTAAGGTAGTCTGACTAGATTAAACATACAGACAGCGTTTTTGTTCGTTGTTCGAGTGAAGCTCGAAGTCCTGGATATCCTCCGAGGAGAACAAAGTCTCTCAGTTGTATGTGAAGGATACTCTCCTTAGGATTGTAAAATTGTTTAAATTTATGAAAGGGGGGTTAATAAAATCAAATAATGAACATATGGTCACAGCAAGTTTTGATCAAGGAATTGGCATTGGACGTGCTCCAAGTTTTGCGGACCTGTGCAGCATGCTTCTGTGTGACACTTGGCAGTCCAAGAAAAAAGAGTTAGTTTCAACGAGATAAACAGAATGATACTTTTCCTTGTAATCTTTTTTTGAGCTTTTAGAGTAGATAACATCAATGAACAACAATATGTAACAATATATTTAAGCCTTTGCTACTTCATGGGAAGCGCAAACAAAATCGAAAGCATCACAGAGCAACAGAAGGAGAACGCATTTCTTACTGTGTAGTGGAATAGCAACGGGATTGTCATCACCACCTCTGGCCTTGAGTTACCCGAAAGAACAAATAAAAACCAAGCAAGAAAAAGAAGTACCAGCGTCGAAGTGCCCTGGTTGGCATCCCAGAGCAGGAAGCTCTTGGTCACCCAGCACTCTCATCCCCTTGCACCCTCCTTCCGTCCATCCCTGATCAACATACCCGGCGGTCTCCCGGTAAGCTCCCGACCGAATAACTGTCTTAAGGGGAGCGGGAAATGAAGCAAAGTGAAGGGTTCCCAGCGGACCAGCATGTATGAGTAAAGAAGGGCGGAGGCAAGGTTAGGTTCCTAGTTTTAACTAATACAGGCAACTGGAGATGAACAGACTCACGGTTACTAAAATGATGACAAGGCAACGCTCTACGTTAGTATGAGCCAAAATGGGAAACTCTGCTAGATGGGTACAGAGGTGAGTGAAATATCTAGTATCCGGGTAGTAGCCCAGGCTTATGGAAATTATTAATCCGACTGAAATCCATCATAATGCTATAAAGCAAGACAGGAAGTTCAATTGAGATAGAGAGAGCAACTCTTCTGATGGAATTTGGCCGAGACACTCGCTTCAAAACGATTATAAAAAGCTCACGATGAAGGTCGTCGACTAGTGACTGTCTTAAAAGAGGATGCATTTCTATGTAGATACATAATGATCTTTTTTTCTCTGGAGTATAAAGTCGTTAAAAGTGGTTCCCCCAATTTTATGAAGACATAGGGTAGTTGTCCAGGCACATACAGGGTGATAAAGTTGAAATGTTACACGTGTTACTTTCCGAAATGGAACAGGGTACGTGTGCTTTTATTTAATTAAGGACACAAAAAATAAACGAATTTTCTTCAGGTTTCTAGAAACAGACCGACAAAGTTAATCATGTCTGCAAGGCAAACAGCAGGATGCAATTGGATCGGTTTTTGACCTTGCATAGGATGCGCTGCATAATAAAGGGAAACGGGAATCTCAATTTTTAAAAATGGCCATACGCGGACATGATGAAGCAAATGCTTTTGGGAAATTATTTCTTCTTAAAAAATTACAGCTCATAAAGGATTTGAAGAACCAAATAAGAAAAAGCAGAAGTTCAACCGTCTTCTCTGTAATTAAATGATTAACCAAAAAATTAAGTCATCAGCTTAAAAGCAGATTGAAAACTTTCAGTAAAAAACTAAAAACTTTCTTTCACTTTCTAACTTTCTGTATTTTCAGTGCGCTACAAGCTTTTTATTGTTATTTTCTGAGCAATTGTAGGAACTACAAAACAAAAAACTGCATGAACAGAACAACATAACGCTCATTAACAACAACTGGAGTTTCCCCTTTCTATTGTACTTGCATACGCTTGAAAAACTGGAGCCATGAAGTATCTCGTCTTACTTTGCAAATTTTGGAACCATAAGTGACAGCTGACAAACTCGTGCACTGAAATTTTCAGAGGTTGAGGAATGGTCGATCGCCAGTTATCAAACGTTTTTTAGCTCTTTTGCTGGACTTGAAATGCTGCAAAATTGCGAGTGACAACAGCCACTGCTCAGTGCTCGTGAGATATGTTCGAGGGGTCTTTAAAGAAAAATTGGCTCAAACCAAAATCTTGCAACAATTTCTTAATCGAGAAAAATCATTCTTCGAGTTTACAAAATAGGTGAGAGCTGACTCATCGATTCCAAACAATGTCCAAGTTTTGGTTCGATGGCGCCAAGATTGCAATTTGCGTCGGTACTAGCACCTAATTACGGAGCGATCATTCTGACAGTATTCGTGTAACTGAGAAGTGCAGCTTCAATACTGTCACCTCGTCGTGTTTTTTACAAAAAGTATTTTATTTGCTCATTTATTGTCCTTAAACTGCTAATACGAATCGCCGTTATTATAAGGCAAGTTAATTTTATAATGAATAGAAAGTAATATTACTGAGAAACCAATGAAAAATATCAAATTTATCAATCACAATTTCCTGATGTAAAATATTTTCAAAAATAAAAATAGAAAAGGACAGGATTGTTGAGACCTGACAATTTGAAATCACATACCTAGCTCGCAACGGGTGAAAGATACGAAGCCCTCTGGCACGCTATTTTCAACGGAGCCGAGACGGAAAAGAAACGTTAACGAGACAAAGATTAGGACCTAGAGCAGTAAATGACACCCTGAAATTGGCAAGAAAAAATGACATCCGGACGAAAAGAACTTTGGACGTCAGAATGTTAACTGCTGGAGATGTTTCTTTCCAGTTTTCTGCACGACTGGAGGAGCCTTCCATGTGGACTGGAGCAAGCCTTCCAGCGAGACTGGAGCGAGTAGCGTAGGACTAAAGACAATGGTTATGTTAAGAAATGGATAGGACACAACTTGGCTCAACAGCCGCTGTCCTTAAGAGCAAGGATCGACAATATGCCTCAAGGAGATTGCGTCCAAAATACTCAGGGTACTCATGTCAAAAGTTTGTTTCCATTTCGGCGAATATCTTCGTAGGAAACAGCAAGTAAAAATTATCATCAGCTCAGGCTTTCGGCTAATTTAGAGGTAATAATATGTGTACTCGTACTAATATTTTTGCAGCGCTTTACAAGAAATTGCTAGGATGAATTCCCCACAACGTCCTTCAGTTTCTTTGTTTGCTTGTATTCTATTTATTCAAGACGTTACTTCATTGTTCTTATAACTTAGTGACACGGGACGCTTACAGTACAGCTTCAATGAGATTGTCTCCCAAATATCTTTTACACTTGTTAACTCAAAGAGCTTGTACCCTAAATACCTTAGGCATTCAACTTCGAGTTACCGCAGATACTCAGAGTTTTGATGCCAATGAATGTTTTAAGATAAAAAAATATTACCCTAGTGACAACTAGTCGCACAAGCAATGCTACTGGCAGTACTTTTTTCCCTGAGGACCTGCGGTAGAAGATCCAGAGGTCACCGTGCGCCTCTTCCAACACCCTCGCCGGCCCGTTAGGCAGCTGCATGCAGCGTGAAACTCGCTCGAATTAAAACGTGACTCGGGCCGGCGAGCCGAGAAAAACCGACAACAATGCGGGTCCTAAGACAAAACCTGGTAACGGGACCGAGGTGCACGACCAGCGTGCGCGCCGCGGCGCAGGGATGCAATTAAGGAAAAGGATTGCTGTGTTCAAGAGGGTTGCATGCAGAAAAACACAATCCTAAAGAGGAGCTGATTGAGGTTTCAACTGAGTGAAATGCAACCTGTGTTAGAGGAAGCCAGCGAATAATTCAGAAATGAAAAAAGTTACTATTTTTCCTACTGCACTTGGAATACAAGAATCAATACAATTTCGATTTTTTTTTGCATGACACAAAACAGTGACTTACGTTAAATGACATTGCCGCGGTCTGGAAAAAGATGATAAAGGTAAAGTTTAACTGATGGTAAAGATGTCAATCCTTCACGAAACCGCCAACGGGGGACTCAGGTTTAAATATAATCACCTGGGCAGGATTTTTCTCATTGCAAACGCACAAAATTTTGAGGCAGTATGAGGTTAAAATAATGCCACAGCTGCAAACCTTGTTGCAGCAGCAAGTCTTGCTTCAGCGGCAAGTCTTGCTTCAGCGGCAAGTCTTGCTTCAGCGGCAAGTCTTGCTTCAGCGGCAAGTCTTGCTTCAGCCGCAAGTCTTGCTTCAGCCGCAAGTCTTGCTTCAGCCGCAAGTCTTGCTTCAGCCGCAAGACTTGCTGCAGCTGCAAGACTTGCTGCAGCTGCAAGACTTGCTGCAGCTGCAAGACTTGCTGCAGCTGCAAGACTTGCTGCAGCAGCAAGACTCGCCACAACAGCCGGCCAGTTTCAGCACACAAGGCCACACAGCGGACGGCCTTGTAAACCGAGCTATAAGCCACACCTCCACTCCACCTGCTCCATCTCCGCCTCGATGCTCCACCCAGTGCCAGCGTGGGAGGCACATGAATAACAACCATGCCTCCATTATATCATGCCTCCATTATATCATGGCTCCATTATATCATGGCTCCATTATATCATGCCTCCAATTTATCATGCCTCCAATATATCATGGCTCCATTATATCATGCCTCCATTATATCATGCCTCAATTATATCATGCCTCCATTATATCATGCCTCCATTATATCATGCCTCCATTATATCATGCCTCCATTATATCATGCCTCCATTATATCATGGCTCCATTATATCATGGCTCCATTATATCATGCCTCCATTATATCATGCCTCCATTATATCATGCCTCCATTATATCATGCCTCCATTATATCATGGCTCCATTATATCATGGATCCATTATATCATGCCTCCATTATATCATGCCTCCATTAGATCATGCCTCCATTATATCATGCCTCCATTAGATCATGCCTCCATTGTATCATGCCTCAATTATATCATGCCTAGATAATATTTTACCCTAATTACATTGTAACTCAATCAAATTATATCTAGATTATATTATACTCGAATTACAACAAAGATCAATAAGTTATCTTACCCATCTGTTATGTTATACCAAAATTATGTTGCATCTCTATCAAATTATCCATCATTACTGTACCAAACATTGATGGTGTGAACAGAGATTATGAGAGAAAACAACTCCAATCCAAACAAAATTCTGAGGGAAGAATACAGGTAGTAAGTGAAGTATATGAAAACACCAAAGTTTAAATCAAGACAATGATTGAATAAAAATTGTTGAATGATAACTTAAAATGACATATGTGAGAAGTAACGAATTGGTTAGATTGTGTTTCCTTATACATTTTCCAATGCTATTTCCAATCTAATATCACACACGCTGTGTTTCAGTATGACACAAATAAGGTATTATTATCTCATGAAAAATACTACATCGGTGCAAATGAATTACTGATCATTAACTTGAAGATAATTACATCTGAATGTCACCGAGTTTTCAAAGCCCATTTTAGTGGCTTTACAAGGCGCTTAACGCGGCAGCTCAGCGACACTCAGAACAGGACGCAGGCAGGATGCTGGAGTTAAAGCCTGATTAAAAAGCGACCGATGAAGTAAAACTGGCGGTTATCTTCGCCACTGAAGCGTGACGATCGATCCACCGACAAAAAGTTCCATTAAGAAGAACCAGAAGTCTGAATTTTCGAACAAATTGAAAAGTCTTTGACCACTTGGAAGCCTCTGCTCACATCGCGAGGAAGTTTCAACACTGAGCGACCTACCCACATGAGATAAACAAATGCCACGAATGAAACCTGTCAATAATTAGGAGTAGTGGACGTGTTTTTTTCATTTTCCATAGCTGCATCATCCGAAGAGAATGAAGAGAAGAGGCCGTCTAGTGTAAAGTATGGGCAACAGGGAATCAATGCGCATGATGTTTTCCAACATAGGACACCCTGCGCATAAAAATGTTAACAGCAAGTTAGGAAGGGAGACGAAGAAAAGAGAAAAAAGAGGTAGCCAAGAAGACCTGAGCACTGAAAGGAGCGAAGTCTGCTCGACAGATAGAAGTTACAAAGGTCTACCGATAGCTGAGGTAACCTTACAGTTTCCTCTGGAGGTAGTATCCCCATAGCAAAGGATTGACAAAACTAACTTAAGTCTGTTACCTATCCTACAGCTAGTGAGGGGTCCGATAATAAGCATGCGTTTGTATTGCGAGTGTGAATGCCAGCCAACATACTGAATTGATGGTTCTTATGCTTTAAAAATTAATTTACCTCCGGTATTTCACTAAACCCTACATAAGTAGGACACTGATGCTTTTCGAGTGATACGCATTCTCTTACAATACCCAAAATGTGGTACCAGAAAGAAGGTTGCAGCAAAATGTTTGTTGAACACATTTGACGGTAGCATGAACGGCAGACACACATGAACGGGGTCGAGTCCCATTGGCTGCTGGATGATTCTGATATGAGCGAAAATGAGCAAAAAAATATGTACTTCATGCACTGTCGTCAAAATACGAATCATATATAGTAGCAATTGTGTATTGTTCCCAAAAACTCAAATCTAACGAGCACGTTAATAAGTATATATTAGCAACCGTCCACAGAGTTCAAAGATGCGGATTTTTCTGCAATGTTGCTAGTCACAACTTGTGTGCTCTATTTGGATTCCCGCAATTTTCTTTAGCAACCATCGATATTTCTTGTAAAATGCGGTTTTGTGAATAAACTAAACCAAGGTTAGTTTAGTTTAGTCGTTAGTTTTAGCCTCCCTACCCGCAGCAACAAATGCGATCCAAAGAGAGGAAGGAGGAAGGCACCATTTAGTATGGAGTTAAGGAAACGCGGAATCTACGCAGAAAGGGCATAGAAACAGTAAGTTGGGAAAGAAGATTATGAAACAAGATAAAAGTTGAAGAAGAAAGTAGTAGGTGTTGAAAAACAGGACAGCAGTGAATCGAAAAAAGGGTGGTCCGTAACAAAACAAAATCCTATTCTACTGCAACAAAAGGAAAGCCTACCTAACCTTTAGCTAGGGCCCTCACATAGTCCCCCTGGGATCGCCAATTCCCATAGATACAATAGTTGAACTAAACTAAGTTACTGTCGAAAAAGGTATATAGAATATTGAAAGCATTTCCTTCGTTATTTATAGGAAAAAGAAAATAAAACTTTTATGCAGAAATCGAAATGGCTGAGAAGTCACCGTGGAGAAACTGAACATCACCTTCAATTGCCAAGAAATTCATGATAACAAGCTTACGATAAGAGTTCACATAAACATCAAGGTAAATATGCAATATGTTCAGCTCAAGGCACAAAAAAGGATAAAGAATTAAGGATTTCTGCTGGATTCTACTCAACGTCCTCAAAGAGTCGCATGATATCAGAATTCTGCACAAAATCCTAACATTCTCGTGCACAAGAAACGAAGCGGCGACCTTGGACGCGTGCGTAAAATAGAATTAATTACGTAAAAATTTAGGAACGGAATTTGCATCACGAAGTCAGCCGAGGGTCGTCCCAAGAATTCACGCTCGAGTTCCGCTTCGACACACAAACTATTTCCTGATCCTGAGAGCGGCGAGAAATAGGAATTTTATTACAGCTTAAATTTGGAATTCGATTAACGCAAGAATTTCGAACCCAATTAATGTACGAAAGGATTTGTTTTGACTCAAGATTTTGGAATTTGATTAGCGCGCAGAGTAAGAGTTTACTCACGCATGAAAACAAGATTCGATCAACGCAACTTTTGCATGAATAATTGCAATGTTATGATTAACACTATGTGTAACTCTCATTACCTGTCCTCAGGTGGTAAAGAAATGTAATGTAACTAACATACGGACTCGGTTCTAAGAATTCTGAAGAACTGTGAGGTTGATTTGCTGGCATTCGTTTGGATTGCTTCAACGGTATTTATGTCAACTTCATGTGCTTTTTCAGGCAATTATTTTTTGGTGGTATTATTATATAAGAAAGTTTTAGCCTCCCTTAACCACGACAAAGATGTTCCAAGAGAGGAAGGAGGAAGGCACCATTTAGGATGGAGTTGAGGGAACGCGGAATCTATGCACAAGGTGCACAGAAACAGTGAGTAAAGAAAGAAGTTCATGAAACAAGATAAAGTTGAGGAAGAAAGTATTAGTAGCTGAAAAACAAGACAGCAGTGAACCGAAAATGATGGCCTGTAACAGAACAACAGCCTATTTTACTTCAACAAAAAGGAAGCCTACCTAATCCTTAGCTTGGGTCCTCATAGTCCCCCTGGAAGCGCTAACTCCCATAGATACAATAGTTGTATATGTATCCCCCTGAGGGGTTTTTGGTGGCATCTTGGGTTGAAAATCCTTTCAAAAGAAAGTAGCAAAAACAACTGTTTCAGCAGCACCAAAATTAACTATCTAAACACAAGCATGAGAGAACCTGACGAAGAAAACATAATATTTCTATTAACTACATACATATTGGATGTCAAATTTGAAATCAATATTCAAAACATTTTGAAACATATACTCAAACTGCAGGCTCGCACACGATACTATGTTCTATCTATCCCATATTAATACCTGAAATAATAATACTGCCACTTTGTCTTCTTGTAGGAGGCGATCCATTGATCACATGAAATAAAATTGGACTAAATCGTAAGAAAAACAGTGCAGGAAGTGGCAAAAATATATAGGGAATTGAATTAAGTTATAAAGAATTCAGTTAATCAAGGAATAATTTAGTATGCCGAAAAGTTAATTAAGTACAGCAGTTTCATCTCTAATGTAAACGAAACATGGATCTCCAATATACACGAAACATGAAAAAGAAAATATAAAAATTCAAAACCGAAAAAGTACGCAGCCGCCGTCGTCTCCTGCGGCAAGGTCGCTGTTGGCTGGGCAATGGCGCGCAAAAAAAAAAATCTTAAAAAAACTGATTTGCTTCCTGAATATACCTCAGTCTGATAAAATGGAGAACTACAACGTTGTGAGCTTTCTTAGACATTCAATAACTTTCAAAATTTACGTCAAATTTATTATGAAAATTTTAATATAAGAATAAAGAAGACAAAAGATAGAATGTTATCGGCTCAATAGTACTTAGCGCAAAGAAAATCTATAATTTTGAATCATTCTCAAACATAAAACAAACGTATGTTTTTTTTAAACAAACGAGAGTGAAAATCTTCAAAGATTTAATGAACTATTAAAAAGATATTTCGTGAAGAAAAAAGGCATCTTTCCCAAATTGGCTCACATCAAAGAATATTCGAGAATTACTCCCCAAACACAAAACAATAAACGCGCGCCTGCACGCAGTAGTTCCAAAACTTTAGCCAATGCAGACTATTCACCATGGTACCGGTACTCCACTGGAACTGGCTGCGTCGTACACTGTGCTGGTGAATGTGTCACTCCCGGTACTCTGACACACTAGTACAATGCCATCATCTTGGCACACCTGGCAGTACCAGTGCACCTTCAACGAAGCACACGCTGCCCTCTGGGTGACAGACGGCTACGATCTTACGTAAACTGGACAGGTAGGAAGTGGTAAGGAATTGCAATGTGCTGCTATGCCGGAGGATTTGTTCGACTGTAAATCTTTTGAAAAAAGGTGGCGCCGAGGAAGTGGAGAAAAAATAAAAATCGATTGAGTTATTTCGATGTATTCCAGATAATAGCTCGAAAGTTAAGAACAATGGGCCTAAATATGATAGACCTGCAAACAACTTGACAGTAACATATAGGTTTTGGAATTTTGCGGAGTTGTAAGGTCATTTCAAATGAGAATTAGGGCCATTGTACTGGTTCCCCGTCAACCGCGAGCTCCTGCTGCATGCAACACGGGACAGTACATGCGACAGAATTTAAGGACGTTCTCACGAAACTGAAAGTTTAGCCCAGGATCATCACACCTCGTGTTCAGGGAAGCGTGAGCGACTACTTTGCGTGCAACGCTCGTCGTCTCCCAACCATACCGCAAATTAAAATACTGAATGTGCATTAAATCTAATTTGTCTCGTTGTCCCCTCAAATGCAATGCAGACGTATTTTTCCATGTAAAGATCGAATGCAATGGGTTCTGCTGCAGACCTATTTTGTCACGTTGCCTCCTAAAACACATTGGAGACCTACTCTGTCTCGTTACCACTTACAATGTGATAGATTTTGCTGCTAAGCTTTTTTTGTCGCATTGCCACTCACAACGTGATGGATTTTGCTGTGGACCTATTTTATCTATTATACCTCTTAAATCAAGCGTATTGCCGGAAGCCGATATTGTTTTCGAGCATCGCCCAAGGAAGGGCTCCACTCGCCAGAATACGTCCGAAGGATGGTACACGCGTGGCCGCCAGTAGGCCTTTCGCATTTCTCCACACAGTACACGGCAGCTGTAGCGGGCGCGCAACTTGCCAACACATGATACACTGTGTTGTTACACACGACACGTGGTTGTTATTACACACATGGTTGCTGTTTCACATTATACATGGTACTCACGCAGCACAGGAGAGTAGTCCCTCGTGCAGAGCGGCAGTGTCTTCTTGGCCTTCAGCTGCGACGCCATCAGGAGGACGAGGCCCTTGGTGATGACGCCTCCTCCCAACACGATCGCGAATGTGAGCAGGTAAGTGAACACCTGCAGGATTCGAGGGGGACTTGTGAGCATTCTCATGGTTAGGTGAAATTGTCCAAACATACAATTGCATACCTTCGTATTGAAATTAGCCTCCCATTTTCCTTACACAATTCGGTATTTCCTTACAATTGCAAAAAATCACAATGAAAATAACATTTGGACAATATTTGATCCTCTCAGTTATGAGCTCCAGAGCGGTTATTGAATGTCACGTGGGGTGATGAGGGTAGGTGGGTTTATTACGCAAAAAAAAAGTTTACCAACTCAGGTATAACATGGACATGACAACCAACCACATCTCTTCAAATCAAACTGGAATGCAAACAAAACTAGGACGCTATAGTCGGTGTCAGTTGTGAACTCAAAATAGCGATAAAGTTTGTCATACGAATCAATTTGAAGAAAGCGAGGAGATTGAAATAAGACCAAATTAGATTATTAGTTTGAGCCTCCCTATCCGCAACAAATGCGATCCAAAGAGAGGAAGAAGGAAGGCACCATTTAGTATGGAGAATAATTTCAATGAGGAATCTATGCAGAAAGGGCACAGAAACAGTTAGTTGAGAAAGAAGTTCATGGAAAAAGAATAGCGTTGAAGAAGAAAGTAGTAGGTGCTGAGAAGCAGGACAGCAGTGAACCGAAGAAAAGGTGGTCCTTAACACAGAGCAAAAAACATTTTATTTCAACAAAAAGAAGGCCTACCTAACTGTCAGCTCGGGCCCTCACATTTTCCCCCTAGGAGTGCCAATTCCCATAGACACAATAGTTGTATCCTCCTAAGGAATGAAATAAGACAAAGTTTAGTTTAATCAGAGATCTAGTTGCAACACAGAAATAAAAAATCCTAGTTTTACGTGGTGAACAAGAAGTCTCGTAAGTGATGCATTAGCGGTGTCTCAGAAAATATGGGTCTGGATGGTCTGGTTTGTTTTCCAAACATTATTTGTGCGTTTGCCATTTCCAAGAAATAGGCTTTCATTGCTCACTTCTTTGCTCAGTATTTATTTTACTTTATATTCATTTTTCATTCGTTTTTTGTCGCGTATTCATTTGGTGATCCTTATTTGAGAATCCGATTTTGTTATCCAGTCTTTCGTTTTTTAGGAGTTCGAATATTTTGTGCTTGACCAATTGCAAACCCTCCCATACTTATTAGCGAATTATTCCCTAACGTTTTCAATGTGTAGCAAACATCACTTGTGATAGTCAAGTTCAACTGTGTGCTCAGTGCCTTATGAAGACTTGAGACCAGTAACACAGGAACAACCAATACTAATAAATTAGTAGAAAAAATTTTGATTTTCATTAGATGTAAATCAAATCCACTGCCTAAAATTTTCTCCAAAACACCCTAATACACGCAAGCCTGATTCCTTTGACATCAGTTTTAATAAAGCATTTGTTCCTAATTTTCTACCCTCATAATCAAATGAAAATTATCTTGAAGAAGTAGCTTTCGAAAATGCATCAACGTAATCGGCACAACATCGCACCGAAACACTAAAGAACCTAATCCATTTATCTCCCTAGTCCAATAGATATAAAGATCCTCATAATTACACTAACATAAGAAATTCGTAACATTTTTCCTCCTTGTATATCCGAATTTTATTTTGCCGGACTGCGATCGCCAGTAAAATGTCCGGTACTGCGGCAAAGTGCTGCAGAGCGAGCGTCCGCCCATCAGAGATAGGGGACTTGTTGGCGTGCACAAGAAAGGGGCTGTGAGGCCTACTCTGTGGCCTCAGTTCTCTAACGCTTATCAGCAAACACTCGCCCAAAAAGGGTTCTAGTTCTCGAGTCTCGTAAGTTACTTAGTTCTCCAACATGGTGATGGCTCGATAACCTGTGGTAGTCGTCGTCGACTGGAGACCCTACAGTTCGTAAAACATTGATTTGTGTATAGTGGCTTTCAGACTGGCGGTGTTTTGTAAACAGTGGTTCCTAGACGTCGGTTCTCAAATGTCGGTTCTTAAACTGTAGTTCCTAAACGTTGGTTTCTAAACAATGGTACCAAATCTGCGGTTCCTGTGGTTCACAAAATCTTTGGTTCACAAAAATACAAAATAAATTGGGATTTAAATGAATCCATTCAACACATTAACATCAAATTAGTTAATAAATTACTAATTTCGAATTGTTCGCTTTAATATTAATATTAAGCTAATCATTTCATAATTTTAATTGAAATTTTTATTTTAACATCAATTTCAACTTCATCACTTCAATATTAACATCCCACTATTTAACTTGAAACGAAAACAAGGGAAGGAAAGCTGGGTGTTCTCACCTTGAGGAACTTGACGGTGACGGCCATGTACTTGTCAGAGTTCTCCGAGAGCGACGAGTTGGGCGGCGGCGGGTCTCTGAACACGTCCCACAGCACCAGGTCCCCCGCGCTGTGCCGGCTGCGGGGAGGTGGAGGTGTTACTTAACTTTGACTGCGATGGGTTAAATTCAAGTTCAATATTCAACTCAAATTCAAATTCAAAGGTTGTTAGAAATTTTATGAATATCCAACATTAACTGGGTATTTTAAATACCAAAAATGTTTAAAAATTTTTAAAACTTTTTCAAACGACCCATCGATGGGGCGTTTTGCAGTAGCAAAAACTTAAGCACAACCCACCGGTGGGTCACATTCCAAGCAACGTGTTAGGGCACGTAGTGTGTGTCTGGGAGTTAGTTAGGGCACGTAGTGTGTGTCTAGGTGTTAGTTAGGGCACGTAGTGTGTGTCTGGGTGTTAGTTAGGGCACGTAGTGTGTGTCTGGGTGTTAGTTAGGGCACGTAGTGTGTGTCTGGGTGTTAGTTAGGGCACGTAGTGTGTGTCTGGGTGTTAGT
>JACJUY010002663.1:132608-146269 GCA_014220935.1 Platorchestia sp. MABIK | reverse complement strand
ATTGCAGGCCGTTACAAAGGCCCCGACACTGTCGGCCCTCAATTTCAAGTTCAAGTTCAAGTTCAAGTTCAATGACCACAATCCACAGCACCGTGGTCCACAGTCGTTCGTTCGTAGTGGAACCATGAACACAGACGGGGATTAAGATTTACCTCTTCAAGAGCAGTATTTTTTCCCATTCTTGAGAAAATGTGTTGTTTTGAATAATGTAAAAAATCAAAACTATTACTCAAATGTTATATCTAGAGTAGTAAGATTGCACTGTTGTGAATAATGGTACAAATTTTTTTATAGTTCAAATATTATTTAGTAAGATTTCTTTCTATGGACTCCATGATTGAAGCATTGTTTATTCATTTGATTTGATAATAAAGTATTTCTTTGAATGTAATATATATATGTATAAAATCTAACATCTTATCTTTTTCTCAATTGCAGAAGTTAGTTATATTTTTAATATTCCAAATCAATATTGTCCCTAACCATGAGTGCCAAACAAGAAAAGAATGGAATCAACAGTGCTAAAAGTTTAAAAAATAAGTCTTCTCATTATTTATTACATAAGGCTTTTACAAGTAATTCACAATGGCCTGATAAGGTGAGTTTGTCTATCACTATTTTCATGCAGGTTTCTGAATATGTTTCTTGATACACATTGTAGAGCAATGTGCCATTGATATGGTCACAATACTTATGAATAAAATGTTCACAAAATTTTGATCAATATGGATTTTAGGCCTTTCATGGAAATTAAAAATTCCATTCCAAAGAATCACCAAAGGAATACATTTAAAAACGTTTCAAAAATGACATTCTGCTTGCTGAATCGTTATTTTTAAGTTATGCAACTTTGAAATTTTGGTTTTCCATTGCAGTTCTAGTAAGTTTGAGCTTGAGCGGGAGCTGTTAGTCGTTAGAGTACGTTTGAGAACTTCAAAATTCCTTATTTGCCAATCCTGCAGAGCCTGAACCCACTTTTAGGAACTTATAGGATGTTCTAGTTAAAAACACAATAAAGGTTATCACCCAAAACTATTACATTGTAAAAATATTATGAAATTAAATCTGCAGTATACACTCCTACGTTTTTTGCTAATGTTCTACGGTCGCCGCCATATTGAAACATGTCAAGTGCAAATCAATTTAAGTCTTCACAATTCCAGTCCTGCTAATATTTTTGGGTGATAACCTTTATTGTGTTATTAACTAGAACATCCTAGAAGTGGGCTCAGGCTTGGCGGGATTAGAAAATATTAAATTACGCCATATATTGCAAAAGCAATAACTTTTCCCTGCTCCGGCACTGTTGGAACAACCTCTCCTTTTGCGTGGGAAAGCCATTCATGAGTGCAGTTCTTATAACTTCAAAGTTAAATAACTCAAAAATAACGCATCAGCAAGCAGAATGTCACTCCTGTAAAAATTTTTTAAATGCGTTCTTTTAGCGATTCTTCGCAATGGAACTTTTAATTTCCGTGAAAGACCTAAAATCAATATTGACCAAAATTTTTTTTTCCACAGTTGACAGTAGAATGTTTAAGTTACCTGACAAAACATGAGATAGTTGAGCTCAAAGAATGTATATTGAATTTAGTTGTAAATGGGAAACATGCTTGGAAAAAAGGTTTCTCTGGGATAATTATTTCTGAGTTGCTGTATAAATTGAAATTATGATAGAACTCAAAACTGATAGTTATATATACAAAGCCAAAAATATTCTGCAACAATGAATTGCCATTGATCTTAACATAATTTAGTGATTTCAGATGGTTCTGACTAACATAAGAGACTCAAATTTAAATTATTTACAAGTTCACTTACTGAATAGTGGTACTTGGCCATTGTATCTGATGGTCTTCTAAAATCCATGATTTTATGACTAGCATTATTGTTTGTACAGTTGACAAATAAAATCTATTTTCAGTTCTGAACAAGACCATAATGGATATCATTTCAACATCAAGGAAAAAAAAAATTGAATGGTCCTGAACTTTGACAACTAGTTTAGAAAGAGTTTGGTATTATTGCTGTGATTTTATATGATTGTAATGATGCTGGAAATATATTTTTGCTTAGTTACTCTGCATCCATATGTTACAAGTTTTTAATGATGAATGTTTGCAAACTCATAATTTTATGTGACCACCATATCACTACTTGTACTGCAGTATACTCTTATACCATTATGATAAGAAATAAGTTTTTGTGGAATTATAGGCATACATTATAATTTTGCTTGTAGAAATTGTTGCAAATCATCAAGTTAAATAACATTGTTATGCAAATCATTAATTCAAATTACATTTGTTATGCAAATCATTAATTCAAATTACATTTGTTATGCAAATCATTAAGTCAAATTACATTTGTTATGCAAATCATTAAGTCAAATTACATTTGTTATGCAAATCATTAATTCAAATTACATTTGTTATGCAAATCATTAATTCAAATTACATTTGTTATGCAAATCATTAAGTCAAATTGCATTTGTTATGCAAATCGTTAAGTTAAATTACATTTGTTATGGAAAGCATTAGGTTAAATTACATTGTTTTTTCAATAGGTCTAGTATTCAAAACTTGTACTCTTTATTTTAATTTTAAACTAAGTGGTTCAATTTAGCATTTACTATCTCGATGAGGTGATTGGTTGCAACACCTTAGACGTGGTCATTATTTATGTACTGCTCATCTAGGAGCCCAGTGTGTCCAAACTTAGTTGTTGGAAACATTTTCACATCCGAAATTTATGATGTAAAGGTGTAAATCTATTGAAATAATCATATTTCAAGTCTTTTAAAAAGGCAACATGATTAATTTGAATTCAGTTAAACTACAAAAATTTTGTTTTAAAATAAATTGTGAACTACTATACATAATTGTAAATTTTTGCAAAGCTATAGGGTAATATAGCAGCCTCATGTTTTTGTGCAGTAAAAGCATATTACAAAAATAAAGATGTGTATTTCTATTCTGCATTTTTAACAAACTGTTTAACCTAGTTTTTTCTACCTTGAATATTATGAAAAAATCCTGATTTAATAAAATTTGCTCTAAAATTGATCTGAGCAAAATCCAATAAAGGTTTAGAAAAAATGTTCATGTTTAATGAATGTGTTCATTTCTGTTTTCATGTTATTAAAGTTATATTATAAGTGTGATAAAGTATAACTATAACCTATCATACTAAGTGTATGATGGGTTATTCAGCTATTCTTCTATTCAGCTCAACAATGAGAAAGAGAACTGCAATAAATTTTAATACTCCTCATCATGGTGTAGAAAAGAGTTAGATAAAGCTAGAAATTGCTCTATGTCCAAGTTAATGTTTGAGTTATGTTTCTTTCTGTTGGTCCTTTGTGTAATGTAGATTGGATTTTCAATTGGTTAATATTTTCCTAGCCACAACTTAGATTTGTAAAGAAAGAATTAGGCACTCTTTAGTGTGAAAATGTGGAATGGGGAATCTATGCTCAAGGTATTGTTCATACATTCTACACACATTAAAATTATTAATGACTAGGTTGAAAGAAGTTGCTTGCAAAAAAGTTGATTCTTTGATTGAACAAAGAAGTTTAAGATACAAGATAAAAGTTACAGCTGCATGTTATTGGTGCTAAAATAAAACAGGTTTTTGACTCAAAATAAATGTTAAAGTCAAAAGTCATTGGTTCTAAAATAAGGACTGCATTGATTGAAAAATGTCTGTAATAAAAAATATACATCCCATTTAAACATAAAGATAGCCTTATCTATTTTCAGCTCAGACCTTAACATTTTTTTTCAGGCAGAGGTAATTCACCCCAGTTTATGTATGTTTTTTGTTAATGTAATGCTAATTTTTAGGTGCGTTTTATTTTAGATTGAAAAATAAATTTATACATGACCTGATTTACACATGCATACTGTGTTAATAAAATTATTTGAATACTGCTTCGCAATTATTGCTTTCTTTTAAGTTCTTAATTAGGATGATTTTGCTTTCTGTACCTGTTAAGTTTATCAATTTTTTATATGTAAACTAATGTGCACAGCCCATCAAAAATGATGGGATTCAATACCTTTTATGAACGAATTTTCCAGATGGGGACAACAAACAAAAATATCCATCCTAACAGCACCCATGATAAAAAATACTCTTGTACTTGTGCACTGGTGAAACTCGTATCACAGATACGGTCATTATAACTATCCTTATGAGCTGACAGAGATATGAATGAAGCAGACTCCAAACAAATAATTCAAGGGTATTATTTGGTAGCAGCATGATCCGTGGAAATTCTACGGACAATGTCATCGTTTAGCTAGGTGGACCCGTGAAAACATTCCGTCAACATTATCTAACTCAAACTAACTTAACCTTTCCTGATTAAATGTCAAACATATCAATGCCTATAAATGTGATCTTTCAATGTTAAACTGAGGAATTCGGTATCCATGATACAGCAAACTTAGTCATCCCATATTTCATTAGAAGCGGACACCAAACAGATAAATAAATAAATGAATGAACACACAACGGGTATTATTAGGTTAGATTAAATCGTATTTTAGTATCCATAGCCAAATATTTGGGTAAGGTAAGACCTGGAAAGTTCCTTATGACTTTTATACCAAATGCAACTTCAGAATAACTAGGGTTGAGCATCTCATTTAGTGTGCGTGAATATTTAGCTTGCATAACCATCCCAAGGGAATGTAGCATCCTGTATGAGAGTCTGTTTGTGGTGACTAATTATTCATGCAAGTACCTTTCTATAAAAGTTTTAGTAACCCATATTTCTTTTTATTCATCTTGTTTTTTTAGTTGGTTGCTAGGTCATTAGCATCAAAATTCACTTATTCATAGAGATCACTCAAATTCTCTTGCTTGTTTATAACTTAGATTTATTTACAGAAGTTCTATTCTTTTGCAGGATGACTTCTTAGATGTCATCTACTGGGGCCGACAGATTTTTGGCCTCATTCTGGGAGTCATCTGGGGAGTAATTCCTCTCAAGGGATTTCTTGGATTACTTTTGTAAGTAACTTCTTAAATTAACATTTACCATATCTTGTAATGTGAAAATTTTTTCTCACTTGTCACTTTTTTGTAGTTGTAATTAATCATGTATCTTTGTCCAGGTGAAATTTTAGTTTGATGTTGTTTTAGTGTTGTGATGGAGTAAATTTAATGGTTTAGTGATGGAGCAAATGTTTGTTAGAATTTATTCCACTGTAAGGAAAGGTTGGTGATTAAAGCTACTACTTATTGTGCTGAATATGTTTGTTTTTTATTGATTTTAAATTTCAAATATTGATTTTATATTTTACATCAGTGGAATATTTTTTATCATTCAAAGACATTTGTAATATAGTTTGGATGCTGTTGTGTGATCAGTTCATTCATTTGGCTTGTGTTGCAGGTTTTGTATAGTGAGTGCTGTTGCTGTTTACTTGTATGCCTTCACATTCCAAAATGTTGATGAAGAAGACTATGGAGGAGCATGGGAGATCATCAAAGAAGGCTTTGTCACATCATTTGCTGGCTTCTTGGTGGGTGAAGTGATTTTTCTATCCAGATTTTTTTGGAACTTTCCAAACCGTTGTCTTTAGTGTGCATATGATCCTCCTATGTTTGTATTTAAACTACAGTGAAATGCTAATCTCATTTTTTATGGATTGTATGAGAGGCTAAATGTACAGTATTCTATGTGCTGGTATTACTTTTAGTAAAGCAAGCAGTTGTTTTCACTTTATACATGATTAATTTCTCATTTCTTGATTGTATTTTACAAATTTTAGAAATTGTGTGGAGATACGTACTTAAAAACAAAGATCTTGCCCTTAGAAATGCCTTGTGGCCTGTTTAATGTTTGTATCCTTCCTATAGTTTTAGTTTTTCAACTCACACAGACACATGTGAGGATGAAATTGTTTATGACCAAAGTTCTGCTATTGGTATGTTTGGCTGAGTATTGGAAAGGTTATGAAGTTGAAAACTGAAAAAATAGTATTTTTTATAATGCTGAGGAATAAATGGGTTTGTTCAACTGCTCATTGGCTCATTGGTAAGGTGTGACAGCTACCTTTGCTGCATTTTATGCCATGCCTGTGCAGAGCAGTGTGTATTCTGTGTATCCATTTGTCTTTTCACTTCTGCGTTGGCAACTCCAAGTATTGTTTATCTTGTATTACGTTTTCAAAATTTTCATATGTATTACTTTTGGTTGTTAACACTTTTGTGTAGATTACGAGGAAAGGGCACTTCCACATTTTTTATTTTTTGTGGTTAAAGCTTGCCTTTGTGTTGCTTATGAGACGAAGGCTAACACTTATGTTGCAAAAAAGTCAACACCGTTTTCTAAGAACATCTATTTTCATTTTTGCAAGAACAGGGTGGCGCAGAACTACCGCACCCTTATTTATTACCGCAATATACACTGGGTATCTGTAGACAGGATACGACATGTAAATAAACTTTAAGAGTTCCTCTATCGTTTGCACTTAACCCTATCGTTATACCTTTCATAGTTTATTTATTTTTTATTTTTTAAAAGGGTTCCTTTCTTATGCGCCACCCTGTATTTTGCCTGTGCGTTATTTATGTGTAGTAGCCATTTTTAAATTTTTGTTCTGCGCAGGCTATGTGGATAATCATCTACACGGGTCTGCATTTTGAAGACTGATGGCGGCATACAGCCGTATTTGCGCGTCTCACGCTGCCGCCAACCCTTGTTCTACTTGGAATTTTTTACTGAAATTTATACCGCTTCACGCTCACAAATAGCTAGATGCTTTTCTTCTGTTGTGTTGAATTACCTTGAATGTTTAGTGTGTGGTACGTGAAATTTTTCCTCAGGGGTACGTTTTTGTAAGGGATTTGATATGGCGTGTAAGTTTAGTTAGTAGAATGAGTGCGCGAATTATTTCCCCCGTATGAAGCTGAGGTTACTGTTGGTTCTTAATATTGCATTGATCATGCTCAAGGTGAGATTTATTGATCTTAAATTCTCCCGTTGCTGTATTGTTGATTTCCGTATTACCTATTCCGTTAGAAAAGTGTTAAAGCATTCACTGCTAGGCAGCTGAAATTATTTATTTCACTGCGCTATAGACAGCTTCTATATTTTTTGTGTTCTGAGCTCACGTGTCTTTTATTTGCCTGTTTTAATTTATTTGTGAGAGGAAGAAGGGTGTGTTAGCATTATTGTAGCAGCGTACCGTCTCTACCAGCAAGTCTTCTCAATAGTGGGAATTGTGTTGAATTTCTCCGTTTCTCACTAAAGTTATCGTGCTTTTCATTTTACTCAAAATTTATTATGACAAATGTTCTTGGTATCTAGTTCTTGCTATTGTGGCGACTTTCATAGTGATTTGCGTTTAATTCTGAAAACTTGTAAGACAGAGTACTTTTTCTATATGCCAATACTACTACTACTACAAAATTATGCTAATACTACTACTACTTATGCCAATGCTTGAAAATGTCTGTAAAAATTGAGTGATTGCGTTGAAATGTTGAATGTTAGTTTTAATTTTGAAGGGCTTATTTTCTTGGCGTCCTCTCATTTGTTCTGTCCTCACCAATAATTAAAATGTTCATTCAAATTAGAAATTGAAATTGGGTCATCTGCTTAAGGCGTCATTGAAACGGTGTTGCCCTGTCACCATTTCATGTCCTTTTTTTTACCATAGTTTTTGAAGTTAATGTCAAGTCTTTTCAAATTCTTCTTCTCTACTGTTTTATGTATAATTATTTATTTAATGTTAGTTTGACCATTTTAATATTGTGTTACCATTGCCTAACATCAAACTGGTGGCAGCAGTACCTGTCTAGAGGCAAATCCTGTTGAATTTTTCCACCAGTTACGGTGAAAGTAATTTCTACAGCTTCATTTACAAAATTATTTTCGAATAAAATGGCAGCGTCATGATGGGAAGTTTCCTTCTTTTTCCTTCGTGCGAGAAACGTGCGTTTTGGTTACAGTTTTCAAACGAATGGTTAAGCACTAAAGGAATCGGAGGGGTTTCTTTAACTTATTCCATGATTTTGCTTGTACTCGCCATGATCGTGGTGAAAACGCAACGCCACGTTGCATGCCGTGCTAGGATTTGCATTTTGGAGTCTCGGAAACACCGCTCTTCTTGACGAAAGAAACTGATTGTTCCTAGTGTAGGCGCGACCCCAGAGGCACGAGGTGACGTGTGCAACCGATCACACCACTCGAACAGGTCGATTTCTTTTTTCGGTTTACTGCTGTCCTGTTTTTCAGCACCTGCTACTTTCTTCTTCAACTTTTACCTTGTTTCATAAACTTATTTCTCAACCAACTGCTTTTATGCCCGCGGTATAGAACGCTGTTCTATTCCACGTTCTCTTATCTCTATATTAAATGGTGCCTTCCTCCTTCCTTTTTTTAGCGGTTAGAGAGGCTTAAACTAATATCGAATCCTCGAACGGGTCGAACGTACTACAGCGAACATGGCAAGAAATCGAGTACCCTCTTGATGTGCTTCGTGTAACAAATTGTGCCCATGTAGAAGTCTGTTCAATGAGTAAAAAAACTTTGAAAAATGCTGAATACATTAAAACAAATCTAAAAAGAATATCCTATCAGTTACATTTGTAATAAATTTCTGAAAAGTTAAAGAGAGTTTATGGACATATTGGATTTTTATATATTTTTACGTGGATATCGTGTCTACTTATAAAATTTGTAGCAAGTTTTAGTTTAAATTTTGGATATACTGATCACACATACTCGTAGGATATGTCGGAGGGTTAGTTTTCAAATTTTACAGTCAAGTGCTTTTTCTTTTTATCTGCTGCAGCTTTACACCTGCGTGTCAATGTATGACCCACTATGAATACTTTCTTTTTCTAATGGTACTCACGTTACCCAATGCTGTTTCCTAACTTTTCGATTGGGTACCTTTGATCATTTAGCATGAGAAAATAATACAAACCTGGCATTGGTTGCGTATAATTGATAAAACTTGGTTCATTCATTTTTTATGCTGACATCGCGGATAAAGTTGAGTAGTCAGTATTATAATTTTTATTCGGTGCATTAGGTGGTAACATGAGGCTTTTCAAATTCAATATGAACGTGGAAACCAAAAAGAGCTAAGTGTTGCGGTTAAGTGCACGGTGTTGAAAGCCAGAGTCATTTTGAAAAGCACATTATGCAGCGAGCCAAATATGTTCTTTTGCTACTTTGAGAATGCATGAGAAATAAAAGTATTTCTCAGCATTATGGGCAGCAGTTACATTGCGAAATTGGCGCGTGTTGGCGAAGTGGCGCCTGCTTGCCATTGATCAGCACGACTTGAAATCTTGCGAGTCCCTAATAACCAAGGGGCGGGTTTTTGAGTAATCCTTTAATGTTTATTTCATCTACAACCCCGGTGGAAAAGCGACCTCAAACAATAAGAAAAATTTATTTACACCTTTAGATATTATTATTATTATGATAATTACAGCCATTCGAATAATTCATGTCGTCTAAGCAGCGTAATCACTTAACGTAGCCGATTACCACGAACTTAAATAACATGAATTCAAGTTGAAATGTTTCGGAAAGTGAAAATTTTGAGAATAGAAGAAAATATGTAAAATGATACCAAAGATAAAAGTTAATAATTTCGCTAAATTCTTATAAATAGAATTCAATTGACAAATTGAAATGGCAGCTCAGAGTCATAAATTTCATGGAAATATTGAAATTTGGGCTTAGATTCAACGTGAACATACGAAAGAAATAAAAAAAGATCTTCAATTAGTCAAATGTGTCATTGCTGGGATATATCTCGATATTTGCTTACAGAAAGAAGTTAAAGTATTTTTGTTTCAACGTATAGCATAAGCGGGAGCTTAGCCTAACTAAAAATGTTTGTCCTCCATGCCTGAAATGGACTTCACGATGAAACTCGAAATTAAAGTCATTAACTTGAAAGAGTGTGAAGGACTGACTTCGCGAATGTGTTTTTGTGGGAGACGAAAATGTGAGAGTGTAGAATACGAATGAACTTCGATTTGTTCGAATCACACACGTTGCTATCTTCTAATGCTCTTTTTGATGGGTGCAATTGGTACAATACTTTCTTCACCCGAAGTACATTGTGCTCTTAGGTTCTCTCAAACGAGTACGAACAGTTTCGTATTTCGGAAACGCTGCGTTAGCGTGGCTGAGTGCATGCGGGGTGCCCGCTGCTATCACAGGATATGCTCCATCCGGATAACGAGCTGGGGCACTCCGATGCTGCTTGCTAGGCCACCAAATGCTCACCACTTGTGGAACGCCCAATTTTTTCAGTCAAGCATGGGCCTGCTGATGGCACACACCTGTGTCGTTTCCTACTCTTCACTCTCTGATAAATACCTGACCGAAAGCATACATCGTCTAGCTTGGAAACTTAATCTTCAGGCCTGCGAACTGAGTATTTCATGTTCAAAATCATGAGCTTATTGGACTGAGTTTCAGTTGGAGTATTGAAATTACAATGGTGGGACAGAAAACCCCGAAGATTACTTACGGAATACTAGAAAAAAATTCTCATCACAGGCTCTCGGCAATTTATCATCCGACGTCTATTCACCGATTAAAATGAACTATAAGGAATGATCGATCTCTTGCATCGGGATTCATCACAACTCCCGCTTCTGTTCAACAATTGATCTTTAGTGTCAAGGCATTCAAATTTAGTTCGTTTTCTTGAAAGGATCGTTCGTTGTTTCCCTTTTCAATCGCCTGTTCTTGATGACAAGAAATAAACTACCTCCGCAAAGTTATAAAAGAAAAAGACATTCATCGAGGAGACTCCACCTGGAATTTATCCTGCTTTATAAGGCACTCTCAGCGTAGAACTAGCGTGACTCATGGCAGAATAACATTTCTCCAGCTGTCCGGATGTTCTGCGCTGCGTAGACTGACTTGGTGTGTGAGAGGTTCTTATCGTCGTACTATCACAAAATGAATTCAAGAGTTCTATATTGAAGCTGTTTCTCTGATTACATGAAAATAAAGATTGAAAAGTGTAACTCTGCTCCGAAGTGTAGCGTTCATTCTCTTGGCTTTGTGACTGAAAAGCAGCTTGATCAAACATGTTTTTGCTTCCTTTGTAGCTTACACGGAAACGAATTCTATGATCTTACGGACATCGAGAATTTGAGGGAAAAACAGGATGATGTTTATCGAGGCTTAGTGCGATAGTCTTCTTTTCAGTATTAGAAAATCTACAATCGTCCTGGTAAACTGAGAGATAAAACCAGTTGTTCCCATTCACTGCGGGCAAATTGATAAAGAACTTCTGGAATAATTCTGACTGTTGGACCGGAAGCATGTTATCGTGAATAATCACTTAATTATGTCGCCTGTTAACTTAAAGAATAACCTTTAACTCAGACATTTTCCTTGACGACATGGTGAATATTATCATGTCGTAAGCCTTGAAGATCATGAAGGAGAATTTGAATAATCAAAAATTTTCCTCGACGACAATATGAAGATAGCTATGATGTAAACTTTAAGAGTTTGATCTAAAATTTTCGGTAGTTCATCTCGATAACTGTTTTATTTGAGTATACGTGTAAATTTAATGGAATCTCTGAAGTTTAAGAATTGGTATTATGTTCGATTAATTGTTAAGAATATTTGAGATATTTTCTTGCAATTTTATAGTAGCAAGACAAACGTTAGAAATATTTATTTAATATATTAAAACTGACATGCGTGTGACCACGACATGAGTTCATGGATATAATTATTTACTTTACTGCGTGATAGGTTTGAAGTTTTGTATATTTTACTGAAAGATGTATTCCAGGTTTGCTTCAAATGTTATTTAAATTACTGTCAACATTGTTAAGTAGATTGATGTTGATTAGTTTTGTGATCCAATTCTTGTCCTAAAAATTCTCCATTCAGAAACTGATACAAGCGACAAAGCATTCAACTTATGCCCTTTCATTTTTTATAAACATGTTATTAGTTCTGTATTTAATGATAATTTTGTGTAACTGCGAAATGAGCGACGTATGAATTGCTCATCTCTTCTCACCTATACTTGATGCAAACCAAAAATATTATAATGAATCATTGTAAATCCCAAATATTTTGTGCAGTTGTTTTTATTGGCATAATTTACTCTGAATTCGTGTTCATCAACGCATCACAACATGCATCCGAAGTAGAAACTCACTCAGCAATTTCAAATCGTCGCTCTGCGGTTGCCAGCCTCAACAATTCTACCCATGCATGCCTCAACGTCTCCCGATCTTTAGATTCCTCAAAAGGTTTAACGATCGTTCCTGCATGTGTTGTAAATAATGATGTAATTGCTGAAAACTTAACTACAGATAAGGACAATTTAACGACCGTTTCTATCATCTCTTTTCCGGTAGAAAAATTGGTATTCCATGAGGAACATTCAATGATTAAGGGTTTGAAGGGATCATTATCGATTCACAAAACTGAGCGTGGCGAATTAATTGAGACACAGAGTAAATTTTTCGGTTCATCTTTGCAAGAAAAGAGTTTCATGAACGCATCAACTCATCTAGGAGAAAATTTTGGAAACGAGTCGTTGACAAGGACTCTCGAACATAAAGACTCTTCCCTGCATGAAAGATACCCAACCAGTGAATTAGTGCAGTTACGTGAGGAAAATCGTAATAATTTATCAATAACATTCAAAAACACGTCATACCGGTTTTGTGGTGTTCCTGATTCTCAAAATAACTCACTACATCACCGAGTTAAAAGGTACCAGTTGGAAGGCAGCAAATGGGAAAAGTTAGAAATAACATGGGCAGTTGTGGCTCAAACCTCATCAGATGCCATTTCTCACGCGCAAGTAAGGGGTGACCTGTCCGCCGCATTCAAACTGTGGAGTGATGTTTCGAAACTCACGTTTAAGGAAGTTCATCCTGAAACCCCCAAAATCGACATCGCTATTGGATTTTACATAGGTGATCATGGCGATCGGTACCCTTTTGATGGACCTGGAAGGACTTTAGCGCATGCATTTTACCCAGGAAGTGGAGGCGATGTTCACTTCGATGATACCGAGCCTTTTTCGCGTCATATAGAGGCAGTCGAAAGCAAGGGCACCAGTTTTCTTGTCACTGCTGCTCATGAGCTTGGCCACTCTTTAGGTCTTGAACACTCCAATGAATACACTGCTCTCATGGCTCCTTTCTACCAGACATACCCTGAAGAATTCATTCTCCCAGATGATGATAAAAGAGCAATTCAAGCTTTGTACGGGGCATCTGATAGAGGTTACACGCCATACAGACCCATCATTACTACCTCTACTACTACAACGACGACAACTACGACTACAACAACAACCACTACTCAGAGGACTACGAGACCACCTTATCGACCTCCTGTAACACCTCGCACTACACCTTACAGGCCACCGCCCAGACCAATCACACCAGCTTCACGACCAAGAACTACAACAACAACAACAACAAGACCACTTCCTCCGTCTCCTAGCTCAACAAAACGTACTCCAGTATACCCTAAAACTACGACTAGGTCACCAACTTACCCCACGAATCCTCCGTATTACCCCAATTATCCACCCGTCACGGAGAAGCCAATTATCCCTGTACCAGAAAGTGATCATCCCACCTGTAAGCCAAAATCCACCGGTTTTCATATACCG
>JACJUY010002663.1:110355-132275 GCA_014220935.1 Platorchestia sp. MABIK | reverse complement strand
CTCGTTTGATATCATCTTTTTTCTTTGATTGTCCTCATCCGAACCCTCACCAGAAGCAAGTGTGCTAAATTCTTATTTATTTTTTACGTTTAAAATGATAATTAAACATAAAATCAGCCATAGCTTGCCAACTTGTTAGCGTCAATGCAACTTATTTATTAATTTAAATGAACTACCTTAGTTTTGTGTCATTATCCTTCACAAGTCAAGGTATTAGTTTTCGTAAGATTTGACATTTATGTTGTAATAATTTCCAATCCTGCTCTAAAAACGTACGCACACATGTAAAACTTTTTTAGATCAAAATTTCACATTTTCAAACTAATTGTATTTTGGAAAATACAAGGAATTATGGTTTGATAAAAATTGTTAGAATTTACATTTGTTACATGGTTTATTTGGTACCGTCAAGCTAGAGAGTAATAAGTTAAGTTACTCCAGACTGAGGCAAAATTTTAACGCCATCTTAATAAAGGTACCATTTATTTACAACAGGAAAATGATCACATGACCATAATATGATATGATACACCTTTTATCAATCAAAATTATTAATTTTACTACTAGATGCCCCTGTTTAAGTTTGGAGAAACACCTTGCTTCAATCTAATCAATACATTAAAATAAAGATTACGTAATGCAGCATTTATCATAAGTAACCTCACCGTGGAAAACTGTCTTTGATTTCCAATTACTCTATCCAAAATCTCGTACTTTGTAATAGGGAATTGCAAGACTCCGCGTCACAAAAATTATACGGGAATGCGAAAAGTGGGGTAATATGTATAATATTACGAGAAAAGTTAATGATTGGTTACAAGGAGTAAACTGATTTCTCAGCATCGTACTGCGGCGCGACTTACTCGAAGTCAGCAAAAGAATATATCCAGCAGCGACAACATTCTGCCTCACTATATACTTCCTACTTCACCGGAATGCTGTTTTGAACGACCGAGAAAGCAACCTACCGCCTCGAATATCATTTTGTCAACAGTGTTGTTTCTGACCTATTATAGGATAATACTAAATTATCCCTGAATAAATACTTTCTAAATTATCGATCTGTTTCCGTATCAGATGTTTTTTCAATCATTGGGAAGGAGTGAGGCTCTCCTTCTACATGAAGTTTAGTTCTCACTATATCCATAATTTGATTTATACATGTAATTACTAACCTGTAAATGAAGAACAAAAACGAAAGATGAAAGTTTATTTTAAAAAATTGATACGTTAATCCAATACAACAATTTGGGTTCGAAATATTTTTTAACATAAAGGTCTTAAATTGATAGATAAATCGGAAAAAATAAACGATATAACCTCACGTGACCTCTTGCAGTCCTCTTGACGCAAGGACTGCAAGCAAATAAATATTCTATATGCTTTAGACAAATACCTTGGAGGATGGTCTCCTCTTCCATTCACACAAGAGCTAAGGCTCCCTTGGCAGTCGTTGATTTTGTTTAAAGAAAAGTGGGCTGAAGTTAATAATTTTGCATCCAAAACTAAACAATCGAAATTTAAGACTTTTGAAATTATGATAATTTTTCGTGCAAGCATATCAGTGTGTACCTAGTTAACAGCTCTGGTAAATTACTTTTACACGCAACTGAAAAAATTCTGATTATCGAACAAAATAATGTGGGCGCAAAAAATTCCTTAGAGTCAGAAAAGAAAATGAGAACGATCTGCCGCACACGTCTAACAAAAACATTGTGCCATAAAAAAACGCAAACTAAAACGGAATATTTCTGTAGAGTATGTAAGAAAAATAAACAGATTGGATTATAAAAACTCCTATCTAAAAAATTACTTAGATCTAGTTTGTGGAAGCGAAACTTAATTGAGTTTAATGCTTATGTCTGTGGTTGAATCAACTCTGAGCAATGTTATAAAAATGTTCGCCTAAAAAATCTAAAGATATACAGTACTCTAATGAACTTACTGAAATATCGTCTTAAATGATTTCAAGTAATGAGAAAGAAGGTTGGCTGAGCACAATTTACAGTAAGCATTGCTCAACAATGGCGTCTAAAAATAAGCAAACATGAACACGGAAACATTTTTCAATGGTTGTTCATGATACGGTGTGAGAAAAATAAGTGAGATGATTGCTTTATAAATCCTATGCCTAGACTACATCTATATGTCATTTATTAACTTATATTTTGAGACACACAAACGCACAACGCTCACTCAAGTAGGTAGCAAAAAATATCTTTTTAAAACAGTGAGCCAGCGCGCTAATTTTCATACCTAGTTACTTCTGAATAACAATTCAATACTATCAGGTCTTACAGCATTTAGTGAATGTAATCGTCATGATTTCCAATTTTTCGTGTTTCTGTATTAATAGGAAACGTTCTATTTTGCTCCATCAGCTGAAGACTGCAAACTGAAGACTGCATAATTCAGTGTTCTTGAAGAAAGTTTTAGATAGAAAAACCCTAAAAGCGCAAGTTTCTAACTCTGTAATGGAAACATCGGAAAAATAAAGTTTCAGTGTGTGTTAGTACAAAAACACGAAAAATGAAAATTACTTTAAATTGAAGCTCATCAAATTCTCAGTTATTTAGCGTACTAGTTGATATCCGAAAAGTGTAAAATTGCCTCTAATATCAACCTCGCAGTCTAAAACGCAAATTAATTCGGATCTACCCATTTTACTTTCAACCATAATCGCTCATTTCACTAGTTCCAACGTTCGTAAGCTCAAATTTCAATATGGGAGTGCACTAACTAGAGTGTTTTGAACAACAACGCATCACATGCACAATGTTTTCTCGACCACTTGTAATAAAATCCACTGTTAAAATCAGACCAACGCAACGAAAAAAAATCATTTTCTATGTACTTTTCTCCCAACCATTTGTTTCAAAAATTGACTGGTATAAGTATTACGATCCCCCAAGTGTAGATATCAAGTCATGGTCTAAATTTTGAGATATATGAAAGTATTTTTAGCTCATATTAAAACATTTGAACATGCGACGTAGTTCATTGGCAATTTTTACTTTCCAACGCTCGTGTGTGCATTAAGACGAAATCATTTTCGGTGGTTAACTTTTCGGATTGTTCCAGCTATGCAGCAAATATTATGGACTTATGATCCAATATACGCGCACCCCAACTATGTGTCACAGGGATTTTGTTTTGTTTTCTCAGTTACTCACATTCATTTTCCATTTTCAAAACCAAATTAATAATCGCAAAGACGGAAAGGATGTTAATGTGAGGGTGTTTTAGCATCTATTTTCCTTTTTTCGTTCTTAATTAAAACATTTTTAAAAAAGGCCACGGATTCGACGAATGTCATAACTTTAGATAACAGCATTTTTTAATCTTCTTATTCTAGTCTCAAATTGCTTTTGATAGCTTTGGGTGGAAAACACTTACCTTCTTACTCTCGCATATACATTATGACAAAACTATTTTGGATAGTTAACTTTTTGTACGGTTCCACCTATGTTGAAAATGTTACGGCGAGCAATGTACAACAATACTTTTCATGTCTTTGACTCCTATGAACTCTTTACGCCAGTACCATAAGCGTAAGTAAGAAATATCATAACCATTTTCTGTTTTGCTATAGTGAATATTATATTCTTTCCGAGCTCAACACTTGGTATACTACTGTATGATGCGTCAGTGTGAAAAATTGTCCAAAATCCCGATTGTCGACCTCATAGTTCTAGACGCAAAATAAATCAAATCTGTTCATTTTACTTCTAACATCAATCCCTCACACTCGTATCACTGGCTCCTACGTTCTTATGCTCATATTTTCGATACGAGTACGCACTAAAGAGAGGGTTTTCAACAATGCGTCACATGAATTATGCTTTCCTTAGTCGCCTGTATTTTAAATGCATTACCAGAATCCGACTACCGCGACAAAGAGGAACGCATTTTTTCGCGCTTTTCTCCGAATCCTGTTTTCGACAATTATCAAGTGTATTACGATAACCATGTATGAATAGCAATTAAGGATCTAAATCATTTGTCTCAACACTTAACATGGGTATTACAATAACCATGTGTGAATAACAATTAAGGGTCTCTATGCTAAGGTATTTGAATGCGTTTTTCGCTTTTATTTTCAAAACATGTGCGCACTAATGAAAGTGTTTTTCAAATGAGCATCGCGAGGATCGTGTTCTCTTAGTTACTTATATTTAAATGCACTGTAAAAATCAGATCAGGCAAGGAAGGGAACTCATTCTTGTTGTTCTTTTCTGACAATCCTTTTTTGTTTCAAAATTTTACACGGGTATTACGATACCAATGTGTTATTATCAGTTTAAGGATGATAAAGGTAAGGTGTTTTAAAAACCAATTTATCGACAATTCATGTTTGTACTTTATTGGAAATGAATGTTTTTTTCTTTTTCTTCTATTTTCTTTTCTATCTGAATTACTAATTCGAAGAGTTCATGTGTTATGTCACAGAACTAGTTTCATTCCAATAGATTAATTAAAGAGAAATGTCACAAAGAAGAATTCGAACCTTTAGGAAATGGCCGAAAACAAAAAAGCGGAAAATAAGAGGTTGTACAGAAAGAGGCTTTCAGACCTCGCAACAGGTATATTAAGTTCAAACTGATGCAAGGAAAATAGCGATAACTACCGAAAAATCATATAAGTCATGTTGGTAAAATTCCTGAAATATTATAATGAAGAAACAATCGATAGAATTAGAGCGAAGTTTCAATTTCAAATGAAAACATTGGAAGAAACCATCAAAACATAATGGGTGAGTAAGAATGAAGCTGCTTCTGAAGCGGCGCCACAAGTTCACGCACTAAAAACACGAATGAAATACTGTATTATCATTAAACGCCTTCCTTACACACACAAAATGCTGAGCTGCGTGCCACAAAATATTTTACATTTATATTCCATTCTCTAGCTGACTTAACGCCGTTGTTGAATCAGACTCATGAGGGGTAATAATTTTTCATCCCACGGGTATATAAATACCGCCTTATGATTCCTGATACAAATGGGACCTTGAGACTGACATTCATGGCGTGAGTGTTATTTTGTATACATGATAAGCTCCATAACTCAAAACTTGCATGATTTTCAGTGTTATTCCATAATTTCGTAAACAGCTTGCGAGCCCCATCGAAATTCAGTTCCGCACTTTTTGTGGCCTAAATTTTATGAAATGCAAGCTTTGAAAAGAAAGAATAGAAAAACCGTTTATTTCCAAAATAGTTGACTCATGAGATACATGACAATATATTGGCTTTTAAAAATTTCCTAATATAAGACGTCCTTAGACAAACGAACAATACGAGGTATACTAATAGACAAATCATACGAGGTGTACTAATAGACAAACTATACGAGGTGTACCAATAGACAAACTATACGAGGCGTGCTTATCAAGATACTAATAGACAAACCATACGTGGCGTGCTAATAGATTAACCTTGTTAAGGACTAGTTAAATAAAAAATATCATTTCTTGGATATTTCATATTTTAAGAGATGGCTGACAACTTATTAATAATTTAATAACTACTAGAGAATTCTTCGGAACCCCTAAATTATTAGTTGAATCGAAATAAGAAAGGACAAAAAACGCTATACCAAAGCAGATAGAAACACCGTCGTAAATGACCATCAAGTATTGAGAAAAGGCTAGTCAAGTAGTCAAGTTTCTCAATACTACCAAGTATTAAGAAAAGGTTAGTGAAATGAAAATGTCTCTGTCGATGTATTTTTGATCATGGCTATTTACGGGTGAGCACACGCACCGAAGCACCATGAAGGTACCAGCAGTTTAGATGTAAAATAGCTTTCTCGAACTCAGTAAGAGCCATCTTCTGCGTCTATCAGCTACTGTAGGATAGAAAGTAAACGAAAATGAAAAATCGTTTATTATGTTGAAAAGTGGACTCAAGCGCACAAAATTCGAATTTTATCTTTTTAGCGCGTACGATTGTGGTGCTCTGCTTGAGAACCCGAATTTCAATACAGCTTCTTCTTGCAATAGTACATTGCCTATAAAATTTTTCTCTAGTCAATTCATACACACGAATGTATAAATATTTTGCGAAAAAATAACATTGTAGTCGTGATATAAGTGAGAATGATATTCTGTGGACGAAATAAATATTTTTCCAAAATTAAACTCAATTTGGAATGGATGACGAAGACCTTACTCTTGCCTCCCTCCCTGAGCGAGAATATTTTTTTATATTCGGCACATAATTTGATGCACTTTAGTCTTTGAGTAATTTGATGGGCTTTCGTGCAATGGATCAGAAATGCTTCCATTAAAAATAAAAAATAAAGTCCAATATGGATGGGCACTGAGAGCTTCACAGCTTCCATATGTCCATCGTTTTTACATAGGAGCAGACAATTTTTTTTTGAAATTTAGGAGTTATGTTGAGCGCCCACATGCAATAGGAGAGAATTAATGACATGGACAAAATTATGTTAAGGCTGTATGCTTGTCAGTTGGTAGTACGGTCGGTGAAAACTGGACTCCGGATCCATTAGTTGGAAAAAAATTATTGGATCAAACATAAACAAATTCTAGTAGTACAAACCGCTCGTATAAATCATGTCAGACTCAGAAGTTCAAATTCAGAACAACGGAATTCAGATTTCAGAACTCAACGCATGGTCCATGACTCGACGTCATGTGAAAGAAACTCGTCATTGGTGAAACATTTTGTGGCGTGTGATGCGACAATCGCGGTTTGCTTGAGACTTGGAAAGGCCAAGGTACGGTGCCTGCTGCAGTTCCAGCGCAGATGTCGAAGCCGCTTGACGTGTCTCTGCCTTCTTGAGTTTGTTTCTTTCATCAGCGCTTCAAGGGTGTCAGAGCAGTTATGTATTTTTAAGAAAGAATAAGTACCATATTTGATGTATTTTATGCTTAAAATTTGTGTACTAGTTTAATTAGATAATGTTCTTGATTGTGTTCTTGAACTCTTGTTAAGCCAGGAGTTAATCAAATTCAAATAAATAAAATTTAGTTTTAATTTAGACAGTCATATTACTCTTGAAATATACCATTCATTAAACCAAGATTTGAAATGTGTTTTTTAGTTATGAGCTATTACAGTGTTTACCAGCATAAGCTGCAGAAAATTCAGTTTTATCAAGACTCAAAAAGACAAATCATGGTTTGTTTTATTAAGAATCATTGACATTGTCTCTTTTCACTAAAATGTTCATAGCCTTTTTGATGAACTGAAGTATAATTAGGATATTCTTATAAAAGCAGTTGTCTATAGAAATGAGATTACAATAAACTGTAAGCATTGGTATTTGGCAGTGTAACAAATTCTAAATGTAATTTGATTAAATGTAGGATAGCTGGTATAAGAATTTGTTTGTGTGCGTAAGAAAGATAGTTGTATACATTAGTTACACAACTTTGAATGGTGCTAAGCTATGAATTTTTTCACATTTTTAGATTTATCAAATAAAAAGTTCTTTCTAGTTGCTAGTTTAATATGTTAATTTATAGTAAAATTTTTAGGTTACTAGAGGTGGAAATTGAGTCATAAATAATCACAATCTAATACTAAAATATACGGATTTGTAGTACACAGGTATATTTTATGTGCACCAGGTGTAGGTAGCTTTTCTTTTTTATTGTGTAATATAATTTATTTTGGCATTAATTAGATAACATTATTTTGCAGATTTTGACAATGATCTGTATTACAGCATATTTATGTGTCCGTTCCTTCACTTTTATGTACGACGTTCTTATAACTTCAAAGTTGAATAACTCGAAAATAACGCATCAGCGAGCAGAATGTCATTCATGTAAAACGTTTTTAAATGTGTTCATTTAGTGATTCTTTGGAATGGAATTTTTAATTTCTGTGATAGGCCTAAAATCAATATTGACCGCTTATAGTTAGTGCAAATGTGAATTGTAATATGTATCGTTAATATTTAAATATTTTGCAATGCAGTAAACTTCGGCCCAATAAATGCTTTGGATAGATTAGGAAGTATAGGAAGTAACTTGCACTTACAGAGACTTAGCCAAGAAAATTATATATATCAAAGAAATTGTTTAGACTGTTGTGAATGTGAGTCAAGATTTTATGTTCCACTGAATTAGACAATGCTTTAGAAAGTTACTTTGACAATATTACATTGAATTTTTATCAGTAAATTTGATATTTTAAATTAGTTTCTTTGTTGAGTGGATTTTTCATGTTGTTATCATTTGTGTTATTTTTTATTTAAATAAATTTTCAAAATTTTCAGATATTTGAAAGTGCTTGGTCTAATAGATACTGTTTCATAAAGTTTTTCTCATATCTGAGGAGGAGACAAGCTCCTCGCATCATGAGTTTCCAAATGTCAGCTGCTTGTTTGTTCCTGATTTTGGGGCTGCAGATTTCAGCAATTTATGCTCAGGTAAGACACAGAGGGATTACTTGGTAAATTGGTTGACCAAACTTAATGTTCCAGGTCTGTTAATTTGACAGCCATTCCTTGAATTAACTAAAGTTTTCATTATTATTTAGAATTAATTCAGGAGAATAGTGGAATCTAACATGTTCAAAATATTTATTGTACCTACAGATACTTGTTTTCATTTTTCTCCCTGGATGATTTTGTTTGCTTGACAGGCTCCATTTTATATCTTTCTATTAAGCATCTGTGTATCATATCTTCAAGATTCTTATCTTTTGTACATGCTTTGCTTCTTTTAGTTTTTGACTTCTTTGATGTTTCATCTTTGTCTTTTCTTTCTTTTCCCTCTAAACTTGTTTCTAAGTACTGGATATGCTGTATAGAAATGTACCTTGTACATAGATTCCTAATTTTTTACAGTTTGTTTAAAATCGCCCTCTCTCTATTATGCTATTGCTTTTGTTGGGACTAGGGAGTCTTACACTGATACAAGAGTACTCATTTCAAATATAATTATAGTATTGTGTAGTGTACTAGTAAGGAAGAAAGTGAAGCTAAAAAAGTTGCAGTCACCCATGTGCTTTCTGACTAAACTTGGCAAACTGCAAAATTGTGTTATGGATGGGGGGAAGAATGAGTTCAGCTAAACAGTGCACAACCAGAATTACTATGTCTAACTGAATCGTTTAAATGAAACCTTCAATTTAATGATAAATATTTTATGTATTGCATGCTATATGAATTTTATTTTTAACTATTCATTACTTCTTGTAATTAAAAAATGTATCTTTTGTGTAATTGTCCCGTTTCTTTCTTATATTATGTTTACTATTTGTTCCAATTTCTTTGGTTTGCCCAAAATTGCTCATAATTATTCATTCATAATCTGGCATTTTCTGAAATCTGAAAATATTTCTCATACATAGAAGCAGTTTGGGAAACAAAGTATGTGCTTAAAATAAATGAATTCAGTGCTAGAATGCTGCTTATGCAATGGGAATGCATTTTTAAGGCAGTTAGTGTAATATTGAGAAAACTGTGATGAAAATGTGTTAAATTTTATTTATGGATCAAATTCTTGAGTTATACCTAAGTAATGAATTGCTTTAGTATTATTTCAGTTTATTATGAATCAATAGATTTTTAGAAGAACTTCAGATCACATTGTAAATGTAGATAACATTTTTATATTGAGTATTGCCTAACCCTGAGCTGGGAAGTAATCTGAGCTCAATGAAAGGATCTGGCTACTTTTTAAAAATAAACCATTTAGACAAGGAAGTAGCTATGGACTTTCCGCTTGGCTGTTAGAGACCTATAGTGAAATATTTCGCAATCATCATTGATTTGGAACTTGGTCTTGCTTCATGATAATTAGTGAGGAAGTCGATGTCTTCTGGGTGCGTAAAGCATCAGATATGTAGCACCACAGCTGAAATACTCTGCATTAGCATTCCACTCTTGTACCAAGGTACTCTCATTCTTGGTGATTGCCACCTTAATGTACAATGTGGGTTATTGCTATCAGAAACCTTTAGTAAGGATAACTATGTGAATGAAAATGAAGCACTGGAAGCTTGTTTTCATTTTAAGAAAAGGGGATATACAGTACTGTTCAAAGTTTGAGTTTTGATGCAACTCACTCTTTCACTTGGGGTAGGAAAGCTGTGCGTCTTAATGTCCTGTATGACTTTACTCAAAACAATAAATTTCATGTTTTAGAACTGAGCATTTACTTTTGAAATAAATTTATAAGTTTAATTGAGCATTTGTGGTGTTGAGTTGGGTGAGAGTAAATGATGTACTACAAAGTGATCATATTTTAGGATACCTTTTAGCTGTGTGCTTCTGAGCACATACTTTTTCAGTGCTGAAAACATTTGCTGAAATCTACTTTTTCAGTTCAGGATTGTTTTGCTGAGTTAAAGTAATAGCAGCTTATGTATACAAGACAAATTTTTAAGACAATTTCAGAAAATGATTAAACTTTTTTGAATTACAATTCTTCAACTTTATTGAACAATTCTTGTGTGGCGCAATATATGCAGAAATACAGATTTTGACATACTTGAACTGAAATGTCCTATCTGTGAAATGTCCTATCTGTGAAATGTCCTATCTGTGAAATGTCCTATCTGTGAAATGTCCTATCTGTGAAATGTCCTATCTGTGAAATGTCCTATCTGTAATTAACTGTGGTATCTACCGTTATTCTTGGATGTCTACTCAAGCAACTGTTAGATGCCAACATGTTAACCTATGATTTTTCATGGGCAATTGAGGACCGTGAGCATCTCAATCACTAGAAAGTGACGTACGGCTGGTTAGCTCGGCGTACTGGACACGTTCGTTTAACATACTTCGGTGTTAGCTCAGCTTTCCTCACGTGCTTGTGGAAGCCATTCCAGTCTAGTGTGCCAGAACCAGGGTCGTAATTTCGTAGAATTCATGTCGTTGTAGCGGTATTGCTGGATGTACGTGTTCGTCTGAGTGGCCTTATTTGTGCTGCGTGTTGTAGCACCTGATGTTGTGCATCTCATTTAAAGATTGCGTTGAGAGCTATACAGCTACCATGACGTAAATAAATTGAAAATCCAGCTTCTAGAAAAGTAGTTTTCTGTAGAGGTTTTTGAAAAGCTGTTCTCAACCATAGGCCTGCAAAAATTGGACTGATCCCAATGGTATGGTGAGGTCTCGTGCTGAACATTAGATATGCTTTTTTCCTTTTGTTGAAATAGAATGGGTTTTGTTTTTTAACAAACCGTTTTGGTGGTTCACTGCTGTCTTTTCAGCTTTTATTACTATCTTCTTGAACTTTTATCTTGTTCCGTGAACTTCTTTCTCTGAGTGTGAGAGGGAACGCACATATATGAATTCCCCGTTGTTTTGATTCCGTACTTATTGGTGTCTTCCTCCTTTTTTTCCATGGGAACACCTTAGATTTGTGGCTATGGAAGCTCAAGCCAACTTATAACCTAATAGGATTAAATTCTCTACTATAATAATTTCAGTAAAGATCAGCTTGGACCTGGAGATAGTTAACATCGAGTGCAATATTGTAAAAAAGTATAGAATTACGGTGCCATAGTTTCTCGTAATTTCCGCGCGTTATTTAGAAAATTCAAGTCCCCTCAGGGGGAATACAACTCTTGAATCTATGGGAATTTGCACTCCCAGGGGGGAAAATATGTGAGGGCCTGAGCTGAGAGTTAGGCCTTTTTTTGTTGATATAAAATATTTTTTTTTTGTGTTAAGTACTACTTTTTTCGGTTCACTGCTAGCCTGTTTTTCAGCACCTACTACTTTCTTCTTCATCTTTTATCTTGTTTAATAAACTTCTATCTCAACTTACTGTTTCTATGTCCCTTCTGCATATATACCGCATTCTCTCATCTCTATACTAAATCCTTCCTTCCTTCCTCTTACTTCTCGTCGATATGCTTTTTTTTCTGTAGCGGTTAGGGAGGCTTAAACTATCATATAATCTAATCTTAGAAAGAAAAAGTTTAACGCGTAGAATTCCGCGTTCATGTTTTGAAGAATTCGTATGAAGAAGTGACTAGTAGCTCTGCAAAACCTGCTCCTTGCCGGCTGTGCGTGCTACTGTACAAAGTCGTCAGTGCGATAGCTGGTGCGAGTCTTTATTGGGGCCCTGAATTTAGTGGCCGAGTTGATAGCACAGGTGCTGCTCAGATGTCTTTCAGGTTCAGCATCTTTGATCAGTTATTGGAGTGAGATTTTTTGCCCAATCGGCGTCTATTCTTCTTGAAAACACGGCACACCGCTTTAGTTTACACCTCTTCTCCGTTAGTAACGTGGGTAATAACTAATTATTTAAGGAAGTTGTTGAAATAAATGTGTCTTCTTAAAAATGAGTGTTCTAACGAGTTCCTAGCGATCGAACTGATGTCTTGAAATATTTATTTTATAATTGCTCTCACCGTAATTGTCCTGACATAAGAGAGTGTACCTATTTAGTGTTTTGGACTTAGCACAACAGAGATTCATTTGCATTTATTTTGTCGGCCCTGAAAAAAATGATGTGATTTTCGAAGACTTCTTCTCTTCTCGCCATTATATCCAGGTGCAAGCGTCTGACAGATCTCGCTCGTGAAGTTGGTTAGGCACATTCCAGGACGTTACCCTGGTTTATTTTAACTCGTTCACTGCCGATTTACCGCTAGGAAAAATGCTCATTTACAAATCGGTGTGAAAGAACTGCAATTCAATTATTTCAACATCTTTTTAGAAGAGATTTAAGCAAACGAGGTAGAATATCATTACATTTTTACAATTCTTAGGAGAGATACAATTTTTTTCGAGCAAAAAAAAATTTTTTAAGACTCAGCTACTTACCACCTAACTTAATATGAGACCGCCAGACGCACATGAGCGTCAAGGGGCAGCGAACGTGTTAATGATTTTACTGGTGTAAGAATTAACCAGTTTTTGGAATGACATTATTTTTAAGGGCATCGGTAGGCGAAGTTGTCGATTGCGTTTTGAAATGAACACATCTTTATGGTTGTAAACATCGAATTCGGCATCGTTGTTTTCTTTCTGAAATTGGCATTTAAATAGGTTTGGAGGAAGCTGTCCCATTAACTGCTGTACTCGATAGAAAGACGCCGTCGCGGTTTGGGCTTTTCCGTGTGCGAGGCATCGCTTCTAGCACTTTGAGAGCTGAAGTTGAGTCTAACTAGGCTCTGGCTAGAAAAACGGTGTGTTTTTTCTACACACCATGACTAAAAACGTCCATTGCGAAGGCCAATTTTAGGCTACTAACCTTGATCGACTGAATCGCACGTACACGATGCTCAACGTACAGTAGACGCCCATACGAGTATACGCATGGCGGTGTGACCGGCGCGTTTCATTTCTTCATTGTTTTTTTCCGCCCAGCTGCATGCCGATTGCATCTCAGCATCAGGTGTTTGTGTTTACGGGAATATCGAATGCAACTCGATCTTGTTCAATAAGCATAAAGTGCTGTCGCGTTAACAATAAATGATGTATTTTTTCTCCTGCTGTAATATGGCACACGAGTTCGGCAAATTGTCTTGGTAACTTGCTTGGCTAATTAATGAAAGGACTTCCGCGGACGGGCGTTGCGTTGTTCACTATTCGCACTGAATGAAGTTACGAGAGGCTGCTTCCAGCTTTTGAAAGTATGCTCTACGCAGTGAAGACTTTCGGTTCTTTGAAACTGTTGGGCTATGGACCGTCGAGTGACTGAAATTCTGTGATGAATCCTGCTCAGTTCGAGGTTTGGTCTTGGAATGGGCCGTCCAATTGAGCTCGAAACGACACTTTTCTCGTTCTTGTAGACTTGGGAGAAGTTTTTTGTTCCTTTTTTTAAGAATAGTGTTTCATGATAGTGATCTTGAGAGTCAAAATGTTTTGGTCTCAATGAGTTTGGTTTAGATTACGCTTCTAACCTTCAGTGTGCACTGCACTTCAGTACTCGTTGAAAATTTCTACCGTGCGATAAACCTCTTCCGTGGAAATCGTCATTTCGACCGGCAAATTCCTCGCTTTAAAGCCCAACGATTTGATCACAGAAACTTCCTGGTTTTAGTCAACAAGTCCGAACAGCTTGGTGAGCTAAGCAACTTGAAAATTTGGTGTCTGCCGTGTTTATGACATTTTTTTTTGTTCCTGTTACCTCGTTTAGAGATGTTTGGCGCTTGACGACACGATTGCCTGTTAAGGATAGTGTGTCGGCCAAATGCAGTATTACTACACTTTTGTGGTCGATATTGTCAAATTTTACCCTTTTCAGTTTGACCTCTTCGAACCAATGAATGAATGACTTCTATGACGAAATAGTTAATGTGAGAATTTTTGACTCGGACATGTCAGGAAACCCTGGTCAAAGGAGAGTCGTATATACACATCCCGCCAATTGTTTGGAGCTTGTTTTGCGACCGTGACGGCTGTGCAGTGTCCGGCGCATCCCGCCAATTACTGAGATAATTGATGCCTAAGTGATGGGGCCTGGCGCACACTCGTCTGCTGTTTGTGTGGAAGCAAAGCTCAAATCAGCAAGTGAATTGCCATAATTTTGTTCAAGCAACTCTTCTTTTAAGAAGCTCGCTGTGTGATCGTTTGCACGTAATGAAGAAAAACGTGGATCAGCGAATGACTTGCCAACATTCAGAGGAGGCAACACTTCTCTCAACTGGTATACTCAGTACAGTGACATGTTGTGTTCGTAGGAATGTAAAACTTGGATTTGTGTGTTAAGTGCCAAAATTCCATGGAGGCTACTTTCGTTGAGAGCATCGCTATGTTAAGTTACTTATTTTGTTCATTGTAAGCTAAACATGGAACATACATTATGTGGTCAGCAAATTTTTTTATGGCTCAGTCTGTATTTTGACGCTATTTTTACCATGCAATATGACACCATTAAAATCTGAGCAGGATTGATAGAAGCAATAGGCTTGAGAGCTCGTAATGTCACTTAGGTTGAAATGAAGTCTTGCTGCTATATTTTATGCTTGCCACAGCAGCTGTTGGTTCGAACAGAAAACGAGTTGCTAGATTTCAAGTTGTCTTGTCATGGTGGCCTCTTAGGAAACTGAACTGTGTGGCAATCCTGGCAACAGATTCCCATTTCACTTCGGAAACTCAAGAATGAAATGTTGAGGCTTTCATAGACTCATTGGGTGTTAGGTTCGCTAGCAAATTTTAGTGCATTGCTCTAACGTTTTGAGAGTGGACTTGATAGGGCTTTGTGTTGGCTTATCTCGATGCTATGCATGAAGTTCTAATGAAGTTTGTGTGGGCCAATTACCTCAAGAATGCTGGATGTAGCCATTATTCGATGCACATTCGTGATCCCGTTGTCAGTTTGAGACCGTCGATACGCGTGCATTGTCATCATAGTGCACGCGAAAACGCTGCTGCAACTCACAGGCTTAGAATTTTCTGGTATTAGCGGTGTCACGCTACAACGGAAGGAGTGTGAGGAGTGGCGCGTTACGAGGAAGCTACTTGCGAGGACACTTCTCATCGTTTGATCACCTCCGAATTTTGGTGCTTCGAGGAACCGAAGGGCAGCTATTCCGTGTCACAAGTACAAGACACTGAGTAATTCGTTCCTGGAGCGATGCATCACAGGCGTTGATTTCACTCAAGCAACAGCTCATCACGGCACCATTGGTTCCAGAAATGACGGTGTTCTTGCTTTGGGACACTCGCGCTGTGGCTTGCGGTGGTTGCACATGCATGCCTTCAATCTTTGCGGTGCTGCAGGAGGGAGAATTGCGCCATATGAGCCATAGGTTGTGGTCTGCTTTTCCCGCTGTTGAATAGCTTTGGTACAAGTTGATGTGCTGAGTGCAAAGATATAACGTTTCATAAATAATTTATTCATAAATCATCTAGTGTTTGTAAAATAGATCGTTTTTGTTTGTTTCCGAACAAAAAATTGTGTCTGTAGTTCTTTTCGCTTGAGAAATGTACATGTTCATATTTTCTACTTTGTCGGAATGATACTTAGACCACAGAATTTCTTATCGAAGAACATTCTTACTTGATTACAGTTGAAACGCCTTAATTACTCTGTGGTTAGCGGATCAAATCATGTGATGTGCTAAAAATCTGATCTAGTCTGTAGTTTCGTACAAATGTTCAGATCCTCCCATTTATGATGTTCATGTAATTTGGGGATGTACGAAAAGTTTCAACTTTTCAATGTAGCTCTTGTTCGCAGCATTTTGCGAATATGCTTGACGTTTGCTAGCAGTGTTGAGGACTAGGTCACTCCTTTGAGTTTGAGCGATTGTCTCTGCGGTCCTGCACATGCATGCCTTTGCTTAATTATTCGTGGCTTCTTACGAATGAATTCTGAAGATATGATGGCTGTACAAGCCGGCTTCAGATCAGGTTGGAGTGTGTGCCTGTAACAAACTTATAACACAAGTTTGAATGTGTGTGTTTTGATGCATCCAGACCTGTACTCACGTTCTTTCCTTAGTTAACAAAATTGTAAACACCTTCATTCTCGTAAGCTATGGGTAATCTTCCTTCTTTAATTTTATGATAGCTCATATTTACGTACACAAGTTCTTCTTGAGAGTTGATTTTTGTAAAGGTTTATTCCCTGTTTGCTCTCACGGTTTGAGTTTCCTTTATTGGTGAGTGACGAAAAATTTTCGTCAGAAATACCGCAATGAAAGAGGCAACGGTACAACTATTGTATCTAAGACAAATTAGCTCTCCCAGGGGAAGACGTGAGGTTCCAAATTGCAGTTTAGGAACGCCTATCTTTTGTTGAAATGAAATATATGTGTAAAATATGTTCATATACTTATGTTTTATTACGGACTTTTTTCGGTTAACTGCTGCCCTGTTTTTCAGCAGCTACACCTTTCTTCATCAAGTTTTATCTTCTTCATAATTTAAATTAATTTTCGTTCATAACTTCCTGTTTCTATGCGCACGGGATTTGTGTAGGAACACACCTTGTGCATAGATTCCGCGTTCCATGCTAAATGGTACCTTCATCCTTCCTCTCATTGAAACATCTTTGTGGTTAGGGAAGGTTACACTAACTTATCCGGCATTTATCAGGCAACGACTACCTTCTCGTGTTTGTGAATCACTTGACGTAAAATGCTATGATTTTTTTTTCACCCGTGCATCTTGCCCTAGGAACTTAATCAGAATTGGGGCTCTCAGATTAAAAAAAATTATTTGAAAAAATGCTAATTGGAAACCATATTATTTTGAATTGACGAGAGGCAGCCAAACCATATATTTGAGAATAGACTGTAATGTTGAACTGATAGGGGCACCAAAAATGCATTTCCTAAAACTGATCTGAATTTGACCTTTTGTCTTTCCAAGGGCGAAAAGCGTGTACCCAAATTTATAACCCAACGTAACTAAGCTCTGCAAGTCGAGAGTGGCAGTGCTTTTTTTTTCGTCATGAATTCAGGTGCGACATTTAAAACTGTTGTCGCGTGTGTTGTGCTTTGGATGCAGCAAGACCTTTATTCCTTTTAGATATGGCTACTCAATGCCAATGCGTGACTAACTAAGCATGGACTACTTTAAAACTACTGTGAACAGTCATCTTATGGATTTAGCTTATAAAAGGTCGCATGCTTGCGAGTTGCAATTTTTTTTTAAACATAGTTCCATGGCATTTTAATTTTGCCCTTTTCCTTGAGCACTAGTGTATGTAGTGCCGATGGTGTGAATTCTATCTGCTCAATCTTGGGGACCTTGACGTCGGTGTTCGAATTGAAGCGAGGAGTGAGATTGGCTTGTGTACCATAAATTTCTTTCTGAGGAGCTGCGCGTAATTAATTTTTTCGCTAACAAATGATATATGTGTCGCTAGGTCGGGTTTCAAAATGAAATTATTATCTGTTAATGAATTTTGATTTCGTAGTGTTGATTTTACCGTTGATTTCATGTACTATTATTGATATTGTTCAATCGAATTCACAACACAAAGGAGTAACACCTCTCGGAGGTACAACTATTGTATCCTGGGAATTAGCGCTCTCAAGAGAAAGCTTAGAGGTCCCGAACTGAAGGTTAAATACGTCGATAAAATAAAAGTTTTTTGTTGTGTTACAGACCGTATTTTTTCGATCCACTGCGACCGTCTTTTTTTCGGTTCACTGCTGTTTTTTCCTCAGCCCCTTCTTCGATCTATTTCTTGTTTCGTCACGTTTTCAATCTGACTGTTCCTATTCGCAGGTGTCGGGACACACCTTGTGCGTTAATTCCCTAAATTTAGTTCCAAATTTAATTTTCCTAACTTTTTCTTCTTTGGGAACACCTTTGTTGTAGTTGGGGAAGCCTTAACATTTTGACCGCAACGTGTACCATCGGTGGCCACGTAGGGGATTTTCATAATGCCGCTGACCGACCAGTAGTCATGAACTCAATTTTCATAAATACTTGAAGCTAAATGAGGGCATGATCCAGTAAACAATTGCTGATTACAATTGACTTTAAATTTGAGGTGAACACTGAACTTCAGTTTTACCAATTGCGGTCAAANCCTGCCCCGGCCTTCGCTTTTTCTGGCGCAAATTATGACCTAAAGTAGTGACGAGGCAGATTTTTTTTCTTTGATTTCTATTCGATATTGCACGTCAAATTCACCGTTGCGTGTGTCCTTGGTGTTCAGAATAGTGAAAGTTGAAATGCATCATGATTTTTTGTTTGAAGGAATCCCGATTTATTTATCACTTTAGTGTTGTAAATGCAATAGTTCACACCTTCATGACGTTTCATGCAATGAATTTGTTCCGGGACTTAAAGCTGAAAATTTTGCGTTGTATTTTGGGTTTGAATTTGTGTTGCAAAAAAATGCTGATCTGCGAACGATAGCCTCGTGCACATTTTGTGCGGTCAAGCTATGCGATGGAGTGGTCGGGCCAGGGCTGCTTGGTTTTCTCTTTTCACCCGTAAAAATTCTCTAGTTTTTCTTCAAATGAAACTAGACCACTCAACACGTACATGCTCTGCAGGAATGCCAGATAATGAGTGCTATTTATGGTGGAATTTTTTCGGCAAAATCCGAACTTAGGGTTGGTTAGCCAGAGAAATAGCATTCTAGCAACCGTAAGACAAGCGCCTCCGGATGAAATTCTCCCATTCCTCAAAGTGAGCATGCGTTGGTTTAAGTAAAAGTTCAATTTCTTGGGGATGAATTGGACGGTTGCCCTCTCAAGGTTTAGCGGGGGCGTTGTGCTCCTTGAAGATTACTCGTTATTCATTGCTAATACTGCAGCGCTGTTGTGCATTTCATTTTTTGTGTTCTCCTTTTTCATTATTATGATTCTTTACTTCCATCTTTGTTTCTTTGTGCCCCCACGGGGATACAACTATTGTATCTATGGGAATTAGCGCTCCCAGGGGGAAAATGTATGAGGGCCCGAGCTGAGAGTTACGTAGGCCTTCTTATCGTTGTAATAAAGTGTCTTTTGTTATTTTAAGGACCTCCTTTTTCGGTTGACTGCTGTCCTGTTTTTCAGCACTTACTGCTGTCTTTTTCGACTTTGATCTTGTTTCATGATCTTCTTTCTCAATTTACTGTTTCTATGCCCCTTCTGCATAGATTCCACGTTCCCTTAACTCCATACTAAATGGTGCCTACCTCCTTCCTCTCTTGGGAAGGCTATTTTTTTTACGGTTTGGGAGGCTTAAATTAACATTCAAGTTAATTTGTGTATGCTTCCGATTCATATTTTTTGTATGTGCCCGTCTAACATGAATTATTATCTTCATATCAGTTATGTATTTATCAGCGCAGTTGTCTTCGTTCTGTTCCTCCGTTGGTTTCCATGTGAGTTTGTGTCCAGCTCTGGTTGAGTTTCATGAACTGAGTTGAACTGACGCCTCCATTCGGTCCACCGCCAAGGAGGTGTACAGGAGATAGTCGTCACTTGAATCAATTTTTGCTGCGGTGCGACTAGATCTTGAGCAGCTGTTCAACTCTAGCACCCAACCTCTTACCTGATTCTCCTCATCATGCTTCTCGTATCATCTCCGGCTAGTTTGCTTAATTTTGCTCTTCAGTAGAGGAGGCGATTTTTTGTGTGCTAGTCTATGACGGTTAGAAGATTGAATTTGTGGCCAATTTTCGTAAGTAGCGCCCTTCAAGGGGATAATAAGTATTGTAATTAGCGCTCCTTGGAATAAGATGTAGAACCCTGAGTTGAAGGCAAAGTAGGCCTGCTTTTTGTGACGGTCCCGCTTTTTTTCAGTTCAGTATCCAGCTATTTGATTTAATCTATCTTAACCTGACACAACCATTTTTCAATGGAAAATCATGTAGTAAGTATATCAGATATAAAAATGATGCTAGGATTCGAAAATCATCACCATTGTTTTTTTCTAGGACTCAAATTGAGCACAACATCACGATGTTTACTTCTCCAAAGACGAGATACAGTTTTGTTTGCCTTATTCTATTCTGATTTGAGCTTCACGCACAAGTTAGCGAAAAAAGTTGGTAATTGAGTGCCTTCGTTTCTAGGAATAATGATCAGGCTGTGATTTCCTCTGAACTACAAATATTGGCGAATAATCATTATATGCAGGATAATCATTTTCGTATTGACATTTTCATTTACTTCATTTGCTTACGCTTCGCTAAAGTTTATATCAAGGAACCCTGCGTGGTTGCTTGCTCTTGTGTATGCCCTTTATGGTCAAGCAAATTATTCAAAAAAAGAGAAACTAGTGGTTTAGGCATGAAAAAAGCCTTTCTGGTAACCGTTGCGTATGTCCTTGTGCTTCGTCAAAAACATAATTGGCCTTGACGATATAATTGTTGCAGCAACAATCTCTCGTATCGTGGGGGTGTAGTGTAAATTGCATCTTGGTTGACGGTATTTGTTTTTAAATAATTCATATAACGATATCAATGAATATTAAACTTGAATTTACGTATTTTGACAGTTTATACTTTGTCGTCAATGTATCATTCTGTGATTAAAGTTCAATTGTAAACACACAGCAGGCTTTCTAAATTAGAGCTCATTCTGGCAGTTTCAAATGGTCTCCGTTACAACAAAAGCATCGGCACTCAAGAGTGTCTTCTGTTCTGAAATTGAGAGACCTTGTTGTGTTCTATCGCGAATAGTTTTACTAGTTTAAGCTACGGGGTATGAAACAGGCCGGGTGTACTTTTGAATTTCATTGTATTCAAGCTGTTTTTATTCGTAAATGTGCAATGCATAATACGATTTTTGGACAGTGAGGCGTACTTCGTCATGTATTACTAAGTTAAACGTCTTTGAGATCTCCAATTCATATAAAATATCGTCAGCTCGTGGAACTGCATTAGTTTTGACCCATAATATGATGATTTTTTATTACTGGAGAGCAGTTCAGACAAAATCAATTCCAGGTTTTATAATAACATGCGCTTCAAAATCTTTTGTAGCCACGAAAATCCTCCTATGATTTTGTCAGGAGCGCCATGTTTGGAATACAGTGGCCACGTGGTACAGCTGTGCCTGTACAGGGTAGGGTTTACGGTACACGTCGTCTCTTCCATGGCTTCGCTGCTGCGCCCGCCTGGTCGTGTCGGGCTGCATCGCCGGAGTTTCTAGAATTTCTAGAAGGAAGCAACCGCTCGGCTGACCTACATACCGAACCGGATTATATCTCGTCTCCGGTGCTTTTTGTCCTCAAATTTATTTGTTAGCATTTCCGGCTCTCAAATGATGTTTTCAATGAACATGTCACTTTCTTGTGTTTTATGTGATTTACAATCGAGTTTTCGAGTTCGAATGTATTGAAATTAATCATAAGTGTGTGATAGAAGAGTCAGATTTGGCCTAAATTTTAGAATTGAAAGCGTTCTTGTTCTCCGATTGCTAAACGGACAAACTCACAATAACCGGTCCTGCGCATGTTACTCTCATTAGTTTTACAGTACGTCGGAAAATAGATCTATCATGTAATTAACTGGATTGTAATTTGACGTTACGGTACGATCAGATCAGTCCGTTTGGTTCCTTCAGAGTGGACTT
>JACJUY010002663.1:77788-101723 GCA_014220935.1 Platorchestia sp. MABIK | reverse complement strand
CCAGGGTGAATATGTGTGAGGGTCCGAGCTGAGAGTTAGGAAGGCCTTCTTTTTCTTGAAATAAAATTTTTTTTTTTGTTATCTTAAGGACCACCTTTTTTCGGTTCACTGCTGTCCTGTTTTCCAGCACCGACTGCATTCTTCTTCAACTTAAATCTTGTTTCATGACCTTCTTTCTCAATCTAATGTTTCTGTGCCCCTTCTGCATAGATTCAGCGTTCTCTTATCTCAATACTAAATGGTGCCTTCCTCCTTCCTTTCTTCGGAACGAATTTTTTTGGCGGGTAGGGAGGCTTAAACTACCCCCTAATCTAACCGCAAATTGATAGGAGTGTCAGATTTGGCCCAAATTTAAGAATTGAAAGCGTTCTTGTCCTTCGAATGTTGTACGGATTGTATCACCATATCGGTCCTGCGCATTTAACTCTCATCAGCTTTACAGTACGGAGGAAAATGAACCTATCCTGTAACGAACTGGATTGTAATTTGACGTTACGGGACGATGAGTCCGTTAGGTTTCTTCGTGTGGATTTTATAGTTCGTTTGTTGACCGTCTTACGATAACCTCTTTAATTTATCATGCTGCAGCTGTGCTATTTTCTTCATGGGGCTCAAGCAAACGGCATCACTTGCTGCGTGGGTTATTTTGCTTGTGTGTAAGGGTTACCATGCTACTTTTCTCTCCAGTGAAATAAATTTCAGCGAACATGATCATTTTCGCTAACAGCGTTCAGCACGTAAATGCTCCGGTCTATGCACACGTTTATCGCGGCAGTGCGTCAAAGTGACTGATGTATTTCGTGGCCGGGCAAACTAATATTCTACTGTAGTAATGCGAAGTAATGGAAGCTACAGTGCATCATTTATTATAGTTTTAGGCATCATTGTGTTTGTTGTGGTGCCCTGCACTGCTACGGTGCATGATTTGGTATCCTAGCTACGGGCAACATCTCGTGCATTACGTTCAAGTTGTTTGGAGCTCCGTGTTCAAAGGCAAAACTGAGGCTTGCGGTAAGATCGTATCTGTAGCTTCAGCCGTTAGTAGATGAACGGTGAGATGCCGATTTTCGTCAAGCGTAATGTTACCCGCTTGTTTTATTGAAGATATTCGATTATTCAAGTTCTGCTGAATGGTTTGTAAGTCCTAACATAATGAGTAACTTAGCTTGCTTACTATAAAAGTTACAATTCATTCATGAATTGGAAAGCACTTTGAATGAACTTGCACAATTCTTTTGTGGCTAAAATCGATCAGGTGTTTGTTTGTGATCTTGATGTCGTTATGGAAAGGGAAAATTTTAGAAAGACCTAAGTAAAACAATGTTGACGTTCTCATATTTTTTAATATTTTGTAGTTCATGCAAAAGCTTCATTGTCGTCCATGATTTGATAAAGACGGAAGCAAATACTTTAGGCGTAACTAATTCTAAGTTGAAGAAGTATATTCTAAGTTACTATTCATGATTCGCTTTAGAATTCGTTTGAGTGTTAAGTACCATCTTTTTTCGGTCCACTGCTATCCTGTTTTTCACTAACTCTGGCTTTCTTATTAAATTTCTATCTTACTTCATAACCTTCCTTCATGCCTTAACTGTTTCTATGCGCATGAGACCCTGTGCGACAACACCCTTTGGGCATAGATTCCTCGTTCCCTGAACACCCTACTTAAAATTGCCTTCATCCTTCCTCTCTTTGAACATCTTTGTTGTGGTAGGAGGCTAAAACTAACTTATATGACCGAAGTTGTCAACGGAATTCATTATTATTATTATTATTATTATAATAATCAATCCATCATTTGTATCATACCGCGGCCATTGTTGGAAGTTATACATCACGTTCATTCTTGTGTCGTATGTGTAACATTGTACATGCTTGCGGCGAACAACTCTTGAATGCTTTCCCGAGTTTCAACGCCCATGGCCAGAATTCTACTCTGCAGCGGGTTGGACTCGCATGATGTGGAGATATCCCCCTCTGGGGAAATGAAGCTAGCCAGGTAGTGTTTCTATAAGAATTATGCTTCTAGGAGAGAGGTGTGAGGTTCCAACCTGAATGCTAGGTAGGCGTTCCTTGTATTCGTATGGAAAAGGTTTGTGTTGAAATGGATTAGTTTTTGGTTTTATGACGGGTCATATTTTGCGGTTCACTGCTGTCCTGCTTTTCAGCACCTACTACTTTCTTCTTCAACTTTTTCTTGTTTCATGAACTTCTTTCTTAGCTTACTGTTTCTATGCACCTTGTGCATAGATTCCGCGTTCCCTCAACTCCATACTAAATGGTGCCTTCATCCTTCCTCTCTTGGAACATCTTTGTCGGGGTTTAGGGAGGCTAAAACTTTCCTATCTAGTAATAATAATGCTGTCCCTTCAGCGCTAATCACTTTCTTCTTCAACGTTCATCTTGCTCCATGAAGATTCAATTTTGCTGTTTCTATATGCGCACGGCGTATTGACACATCTTGTGTATAGGTTCGCTATTTTATTAATAAAGTGGCATCTTCCTTTTTCCTTTATTAGGAGTATCTTTGTTGTGGTAGGGGAGGCTTGAAGTTACTTATCGAATCTATCAAATCTATGGGAACTTCACGTTCCTCGGGGTCTGTAAGATTTTCGGTGTGCTAATTTAGGCACAAATACTTCTACGGTACATTAGTTTGGTAAGAAAAAATGATCTGCCCGCGCTAATCTAAGTGGTATTGCTTGCGCCATTGCCGGAGCCCATCATGATTTCTTCGACTGGAAGTTTTTGTCTTTCTTCTACCATTTCTCTGCAGTGCGACGTGCCTGAATGCCCCTTGTATGCATGCCTGTGTTTGTTCCTGTTCGTTCTTCTTTACACTTTGCGTTCTTGACTCAGGAAGTACGTTCACTGTAAAAGTTCACAACCGATTCACGTGCCATATACATAGAGCGGTGTCAGTCACACCGCATTGCATGTTGACGATTTGAAGCGTCTCTCTGAGACGTTTGAGAGCTGGGGTGTCTCTCGAGTCGTTTGGGTGCTGGTGTGTCTCTCTGAGATGTTTGGGTGCTGGGGTGTCTCTCTGAGATGTTTGGGTGCTGGGGTGTCTCTCTGAGATGTTTGGGTGCTGGGGTGTCTCTCCGAGTCGTTTGGGTGCTGGGGTATCTCTCCGAGTCGTTTGGGTGCTGGGGTGTCTCTCTGAGATGTTTGGGTGCTGGGGTGTCTCTCTGAGATGTTTGGGTGCTGGGGTGTCTCTCTGAGATGTTTGGGTGCTGGAGTGTCTCTCTGAGATGTTTGGGTGCTGGGGTGTCTCTCCGAATAGTCAGGGAGCGAGTTCTACGTGAAAATTGTGGCCAAAGTTATGTGGGAAGCATATTTAAATAATTTTTCTGCATTATTTCAGTGTGGACATCACCGAGGAATATTTTTAATTGCTTCCTCGCATCATGTCACCTACACTGCCGTAGTGTGAAAAATATAGTCTTTTGGTTAGGCTTTTGTCGGACTTGTGCGCTACTCATCACACAAATTCTATGCCTCAACTGTTTTTCGTGTTGATAATTTCATAGTTTTTGTGCTAACTGCCTTTATGCCGCAGAACGTTTGATTACTTTGACTGATGCTCAAGTTTTGCACTGGCGCTGCTGGATGAGAGCGCCGCTCATTTTCAGGTGCGATGAGCCCACACCGTTCACTGACACGACCCTCACGAGTTATGTCATAAATGTAATGCAGCGCCGGGCACAGCGTAACCTTCACTCCAGCTGCTGAGTTGTTGGGCAACGTGAGCTGCATTGCCAATTTTACGTGACCAGGTCAAGTGTGAGTTGTATTTTAATTTGTGCCGCCCTCCAGCGCCTCCTAGCCATGCCACATTACCGCTCGTCCCAGCCATGCCACCCCCACACTCAGTACGCACCCGGCAGAAGACTGCGTCCGTTACATAGAATGTACTGTGGTCCGTTACGTCGGTGACCTGCTTCTTCACTGCTGCTGTTGCAACAACTAGTGCTGGTATCTTTTGATGAAATTACTTGGCTTTCGTTTCATCGTTGGTTCTTTTGCTAGGGATTCTGTTCCGTGTTTCAGTTACTTGTATTGGTTGCATGTTTTTGGCAGCCCCACTGGGTGCCATGAGGTGCTCTGAAGTATCAACTGTCTCAGCCTTAGACACTCATCAGCCATGCTTTATTAGGCGCCTTGAAGCTGCTGTCATTGTGTACCCTGACACCGCAAGTGAGGCTGATCTTTTTTTTCCCGTGATCTTGTGGTTGTAGTCTCAAATTTAATGTTCTTATTTGCGATCTATAATCGTGAACATTTGTCTATCCAAGGTTTCCTTGGCGCGTTCTTTCTCACTTGTACTTTCATGGACGTTTGTGTGTTGAAAATATTACAATCTAAATTTAAGGTTTCTATACTAGCGAGTATTCTCAAACGTTCATTAGACTGATAAGAAATTTTACATATTTCTCAAAAGCGTCTTTTTAGGTGAAATGTTTGTTTCACTTGCTCTAGCACGATAAGATTTTTTTTTTTGCGCAAATATTCTATCTTGTGAATTTTGTAGATTTTTAGATGAATGACTGCTATAGAAGGTCTCCACTTTTTTTTAACGGCAGTTTCACTCTTGATTGCAGTGTCTTGCATGTGAATGCTCTTTTAGTAAAAAAATTTTCTGTTAAGGGTATCTCCACCATTTTATCTTCAAGATGCAGGCAGAGTGACGTCAGCCTCGAAGCCACTGGGCATATCATAGGCACTAAATTCGTTCACTAAAATGATAGGTAGTTACGCAGATATGGCCAATTTTTGGTTGCCGGAGAATGCATTAAACTCGTATTTATGGAGCTTATAAGCGTAGGTTATGTTTCCGCACAAAAATGCTCCTGCTCATATGTCGCGCACACGTCACTTTTGAGTAAGGAGGTAGTCTTCACTTTCCTAATGATTCCGCGAGTCATTGACTCCAAGAATCATCGTGTTGGTTTTCTGCATAGAGATGTACAGTGAGCGTTGTTGAGTGAGCTAAATTTAGATTTCAAAAGAAAGGAATAATCTGGTATGCTCAGCAAATATGAGTCAGGTCCTGCCTGTAACAGCGATCTGTGATGTGGCGTTGGACTCCGGTCAGATTACTACCGGAAATGTGACGCGTGTTGTCTACGTAGAGGTTTGTAAGCGTTAACTATTGCGGTGTTGAAATTTACAGTTCTAGTGAAGCTACACAAATGATACGAAATTTGCTGCGATTGAAAATGTGTTCGTATTGTTTGTGTGAGTTATGTTGAGTTCCTATTCATTTGAAGTCGTGTGAATTTTTTATTTGTGAACCTTCGTTGCCTTTGCATTTTGAGCGTGTGATGGGTCATGATCTACGTTACCGCTGTACAAAGTGATTAAGCCGGTTTTAATACCTTTTAAATTTTCTAAATATTTTGCTCTTAACGCATCAGAAGTTGATTACTAAGATTCAAATTTGTGTTTTTGAAACGTGCATTAAAGTAAAAAGGTCTCATATTATATTTAGATGACTATTTTAAATTTGAGCATGAGCATCTGACCAACTCCCGAGGTTCATTAACATTCTATTACAATATTCTAATATGCAAATATTAGAAAACTGACACCTGCTAATTTCCTAATCTCCTAATAATAAGATATTACGTAGAGCTTCAGACATGAAAGAGGCACGGAGGTGCATGAGCTCCACATCGCGCATCTCGTATCCATCAAAGCCAAACGCAGTTCATGAGCCGGATTTTCACACATCGTCATGGTGGCACACCTGATAGCGTATGTCCGTTTACAAAAATTTCGTTCCACTAAAAAGTGTTCGAAAATCGAGCCTGATTCATTCCGTTGGGTGACTGTGCATTTCTACTACGGTGAATCTGCGTGGAAACACGATGGGAAATTGAAAATTTGATGTATGTAGTTAGTTGTAGCTCCAAAGTAGTCGAAAGGGCGGAAGCATGTGCCTGGGTGTCGGAGGTTCCTCTGTAACAATCGCGTCTTCGTGTCCAGGGTTCGTAAAGTGAGACCCGACGAGGTTCTACGACTTTAGATCTTATTGCAGGAATGGAAATTTTTAGCGAGTTCATTAATTTATTCTTTGGATCGCATTTGTTGTGGATAGGGAGGCCTACCCTAACTAATAATCTAATAATCTAATCATTAATTTATTACAAAAGCTGCGTAAACCGATAGACAGGAAGGTGCTGCTTGACGGCACAAAGTAGATTTGTTTGCGTAAATCTAACATGGAAACAGTGTCGGCTTAAACAAGCGTGGACCGAGTCCCCTCATTGCATGCTTACAGGCCCCTATCAGACTGAACGTTGTGCTTGCTTACTGAGGGAAACACGCGTACTAAATCGACACGTGACAGAATTACGTCATTCACGTGTTTTGTATGATCAGACAGGAGCGGATGCGACAAAGAAGCGTCAGTAAATTTTTGAGATGGGATCTAATGCGACAGGGCAAATAGTCGGCTCATTCTCCGACCCGCTTCTAACATCTCGAGATAATGCATGTGCGGAATTATGATCGTAGTCGTTGAATTATTACGATTGAGAAATAAAATTTGCATAATTCCTTGACAGGTGCAAAATAAAACGTGTCTGAATTTATTGCTGTGTTTCAAATTTGCTCTTACTCATCTGAATGAGTGACGCACAGCACAGATTATATCATAGTGTTCAATGGCGTAAATTAGCTTAAATGTGTTTTAAGAACTGCATACCGGGTGACGTTTTCTTTCGTAGGTTTTGATATTATAGCATTTATTGGTGACATTACGGCGCTTGAGGGCGATCGAAACCAAGACAGTGAACAATCTTTTGACTCTTCCCTCTGAAGTTTTATCAACAACGGGTGCGTTTCGTTTGACTTTGTTTTTTTTTCGTTTCCCCCCTCAATTGATCTTTCAATTACGTGTTCGTAGTTTCATTTGGTTCATCGATTATATTTCTTGATAATATTATGTGACCGTGTATTCAATTTCTGTTTCTGATCGTTACTCTGGCCGTCTATTCCTTAAAAAAGCGTGTTCGAGCCAGATTCATTTGTTTCATTGCTCCTTTATTACTTGCTGTATCATTATTTGCCCAGAAATTTTCATTTTAGTGTCGTCTTCTTTGTTCTACCCCTTGCCTTACGCCGCCATAACTCACTTTCGTATCCCTTACCTCATCTACGTGTTCTTTATAACCTCAATTGCGCTGTTGGTTTTCGTCACCTTGCCCTTCCCCCCCCGTACCAGTTTAGTATCCATGCCGTTTTCTTACTATACCGTCTTCCTTATGACATGGCTTCCCTAGTGACTAATTTTTTACCTAAGGCGCGTGGTGTCGTCACCAGCCGGTCTGAGCTGCATTGCTCGACCGTCAGTTTTCACCGCGCGCAGCTCCAGCTTTCTCCCGAGCCTGTCGCTCTGCCGCCTGCCTGACCGCACTCACGTCTCGAGAAAGTTCCGTCGCATTTGTTTGTAGCCAGTATTTCTAAAGCTAGTAAGTCTCACATTTCGTGATTTACTGTAAATCATAATGAGGCGTACGGAAGATTTCTCACGTTTTTTTTGTGAGATGTTAACGATTGGTTTCCGATTAGCGGTGAATTTCTCGTAAAACTAGTATGAAAGCGGGATGTGATCGGACTGTGCCAGTTTCATTTGCCTCCAGTCGTTGATTTTGTTATTGGTTGCTTTTTTTTGTACTGGAGATCGGCGGTAACTTAATATCAGTCACCATGCAAGTTGCAGCTTGCACTGAACTCGTTTACTAGACCCAATATCTTGAGAACTGTACGCTATATATGGATGTGTTACACACTCATGACCACACGAGTTTGCCGAGGTCGTGATGCGGGTTCTCTACTTGTGGTTCTTTTGCGTTGAAATACGAGTGTTATTTCGAGGATAATGAGCAGCCTGTGGTAGACTCTGCACCATTTCCCGAAATTGAACTAGAGATGTGTACCATAGAGAAGCATTTGTTTCATATTTTTAAGTAGTCCAAGAATATGTGCGTATCTTTGAATGTTTGCTGTGAACGAATGGTAAAATGTTTGATTTTGTTGTTTACTACTGTTATTAAAAGAATGCTTAGATGGAAAGTTACGTTCATTGAATTGACTATGATCATCTCAGCAAACGTTTTATCGTCGATGTTTTGCTTGTGTGCTCTGCTGGAAAAACAAAATATACTGAACAGCAGTGGCGTAAAGCAAAAACAATTTTGTTAAATAGTTACTCAAATTTTCTCTGGGGAAAAATTGAACAGCATGAAATTATTTTTTCGAGGCACGGTTACTTCTTTGTATCTGAGAAGAAATTGGCTTGTATCTCTTCCATGTTTAGAAGGCTTTGCTGAGAGCATTCACTTTCTAATTAAAGGCTAGTAGTTTCCGTACTTGTAAAACCAGCTATCAATAGCCAGTTTACCCTTTCTGTACGTATCTTAAATTTCGTTACATCTTACCTCAAATTATAAAAGGCGGAACGCAGATGTTTCCTGCGAGTTTAAACTTGCATATTTCACACAAAACTGTTCAGAAACTGAAAACTATATTTACTTGTATTTTGTAAGTGTGCAAATTATTGACATCTTGGATTGGAAATTTTCTCTACTCATCTATCTCAAGACCGAGGACGGTGAACATCTGTGCGTGCTTTGCATGCTTCCGTGCGCGAGCTCTTAACGGAACAACCGATACGTTACAGCGACCGTGTCATCCTTCAAAGAACGCAGTTGGAGGCTAATTTACAGGAGGAGGTGAAATAAACTTCAAGAAAGATTATCAAATCAGAGCCCCTCAGGAGATGCAACTATTGTATCTATGGGAATTAGCGCTCCCAGGGGGACAATGTGAGGGCCCGAGCTAAAGGTTAGGAAGGCTTTCTTTTTTGTTGAAAAAACATTGTTTTTTGTTTTGTTACGGACCAACTATTTTTCGGTTCACTGCTGTCCGGTTTTTTCAACACCTACTACTTTCTTCTTCAACTTTGATCTTGTTTCATGAACTTCTTTCTCATCTTACTGTTTCTATGCCCTTTCTGCATAGATTCCACGTTCCCTCAACTCCATACTAAGTGGTGTCTTCTTCATTCCTCTCTTTGGATCTCATTTGTTGAGGATAGGGAGGCTTAAACTAACTAATAATCTAATAATAATGTCAAATCAGAGTTAACTGAATGAATCGATGAAACAAGATATTTCCTCTCATGTTCGTTCTATTTTCTTTCGACTTTTCCCTTACTGCTGAAGCGGATTGCAGTTTAGCACATCTGGGGGCTATAGCACTCCTTGGTGCCATGCTTAATTCCTGAGTAGCTCTCTGTAGGGTGTACCGATGGTCCCTGTTCTCGTGAGTGTGCCTTGGAGAACTAGCGTCCCAACACCGAATCAGCATCTATTTAAGTTTGTAATTTGTTGTCAGGTAGACCTTCCCTTCTGTACTCTTCACTTTTTTCTCGTGGAGAAGGCCGGCATCCCATTCAACCTATTTTCCTGTATCAGTATCTTTTATTATTCGTTTTCAATTCATATCTCGTTCCATTAAAGTACGTCTCCTTCTTACCGATCTGTGCCCAGCGAGGCTCTGAAATTTTGTTCACTTGGGATGCCACTTGAACTTCACTGAGCCTCGCTGTGATAATCGTTCACCTGAGTGGAGTTCAAACATTAAATGTAATAGTTATGACTCTTTCTTTTATTCGCTAGCAATAACTAAGTGTGCGAGATCGAAGCTAGAAAATTCGTGTGGGNTGGTCGACAGTAACTTGCACGTGAGGAGAACCTCTTTCCGATAACCCTGACTTCCCTCGCTGCATGGTTGACCTCACATTACTGCTGCATGCGAGCCTCCCTTCCATTGCAGGTCGGGACATGGACGTCCTTAAGAGGTCGATTTTTGTTTCTCGCCTTGCCGGCCTTGTTGACGAGGTCCAAATGTTTGTTTTTCGCTAACCGGTCGCTCATTGCCTTGACTGCTTTCAGGTGAGTAATGAGTAGGCATTTCTGTGAAGGCCGTCTACTTATCATGAGTCTTGAAGTTGTGTAAGAATTTATGGAAGTTTAAGGGGTCTTATTTGTAAATGAGCTTTATATGTCTTCATTTCAGTAGCGAATAACAGTATTTTAATCCGAGATATTACATCGTTTTAAAACGTAGTCAGATATGGTGCAATCATTGTGAATGAGCTACAGATTTTAATCTGTGATAACCGGCACACATCGTTCATGAAGGCCACTCGAGTTCCCGTATCATTTTAATAAAATCATGCTTCGGTTCATCTCCGAGCCATGTAGGTTTCTATTCGCTGTTGCAATAAAATGACAAGTTTGAACTACGCACAGGTTTTTTCAGCATGATGTTGGGTTCAAGGGCGCTAGAGTGCGTGTCAGAGCGTCGCGCGAGCCGGCCGGATATGAAGACCTCGCCATGACGCCGCTCCGACTGTCAAGTGTTCACGCCTTGAATTGACGAGACCAGAGCTCTGCGTTCACGAATTAACTCTTCAAGGGCAGGGGATGGCCAACAAACCGTTGTTGTTTCAATGCACCGCAGCGCGCTATTTACACGCCTCAATGCATTGATGAAGAAATTCACAGAATCAAGTTATTCATCCTTGAGGGAACATGTGAGGTCTTGAGCTGAAGGTCAAATAGGCCTTTTTTTGGTAATATAGTGTTTTTTGTTTTGTGAAGGACTATCTTTTCTTGTTCACTGCTATGTTGTTTTTGAGCACCTCTGATTTTCTTCATCGACGTTTATCTTGTTTCCTAACTTCAACTCGCTGCTTTTCCGCACACGGGATCATGTGCGGGAACACTCCTTGTTCATAGATTCCGCGTTCCCTTAACTCCAAGCTAAATAGTGCCTTTATCCTCCCTCTCTTTAAACATCTTACTTGTGGTAAGGAAGGCTGATACTAACATATATTCGATCAATCAGTCGTTTAGTTTTTCATTGAAAATACAAAGAGTCTTAGAGATCGATGTGGTTGTAATTGAGTTTCTGTTGCTGTGTGACACGAAGAAAATTACCGAGCTATACTGGCATGTTCTTGAATGTCGTTCTTTGCTAGTTGATGTCAAGTTTTTCTCTCTAATATTGTTATGCGACTTCTTGGTAAATTTGTTACGCTTACTATGAATGTGTCGGTTTGATATACAGATATAGTGTAGTTCGGGTTTGCCTGCTTATCCGAAGATAAAGAGTACGAGTATGACGAGTATCCGTTCAATAAAATAATCTTTGCTTATCAGAGTCTTCTTCAGTAGGCATTTAACGCTGTAATCTCCTTGTGTGTGTAGATAGTATGTTTGTTGATACCTCTGGTCGTATAACATTTATTTCCTTTGGTCATTGTACGCGGGCAGAGATTAAATTTTACATTTAATAACATTCGCTATGGTCAGCTTTTGAATTTGAAACGAACAAGGCTCCTCTGTATATATAAAAACTGAACAGCATATACGGTAGAGGTCAAAGTCTAATGCTGATGTCAATACCGCCGTCTTTTCATGCGACAGTTTACGTTTCAGTTGTGGAACGTATCATTGCGATACTTGTTCCCTCTGTCGCCCCGAATCTGCTGATACGAAGCAATTCCATTCATTTGTGCTGAAGATACACTTTAAGAAATTTTAATCTTCACTTACCAGTTTGTGATTGTTGGGAGAATCATGCAGATAATTGAGTTGTTTTATGTTGTGTTTCATTTTTTTTCGTGTGCTCGGGTTGACTGCTTCAGTCCCTTTACAGTACAGACTGTGCGACGGTGAAGTCCTGCGTAGACAAAATTACTTTTGTGAGTGAGAAATTGATAAAAATTGATCGAAAATTGAATCTTGTAAGTTCACATGCCGAGTCGTAACGCTTACTGTTCTAAAATACGAAATGATTAATCACAGTGGTGTACTTTTCCTCGTAAAATCTAAGTATTCGTTAACACCTTCGATGTTTTTGTCTCGTGGCGGTAAACTTGGAAAATTTCTCATTACATATGTAAGCAATCCAAAATCGTGTTTTAAATCGTACGTACCTCTCTGTAGATGTAAAATCGAACAAGTGTTCCATGTTAAATAAGCGTGGAAGTGCAAATCGGGTAAAAGGATGTTGGTTTAAGCGTGTGACGTACAAGGGAACTTCACACTAGCTCTCTCTCTCTTCCCCAAATGCGACCCTTCTCATAGGTTACCGTCGTGCCCCAGCTGCCAGCATTGCGTTTTATCTCGAGGTCTCCTTTGCGTTCTGCGCCTAGCTGAGCACTCGGGCACAGATCCATCTCTTCTTTGCTTGTTGACCTTCCAGTTGCGCAACGTTAGTCAATGCAGTCTCATGACTGCCGTGCTCAATTGAACGCAATCACGACCAAGATTAGCTCTGCATGTCATGAGCTACGTTGTGTGAAGTCAGCACATTATCTCACACAATCCTGACTTTCGTGACTGCCAAGCATGAAGCGCTGCAAGATACAATGTCGTAGCGATGCTTACATCAACGTCAAACCGTTTGATGGTCGGAGTAGTTCCAATATTTGAAAGTATTGCTTGTGGGAGAGAAAACTATTGGAACAGTATGTAGCAACGATATTTCTTACCTTATTATTTCTCGCCTAAATTACGTAAAATAATGGAATATGAACTGACGCAGTAGTTCTTTGTTGAATTTGCATAAGAGTCATGGTGTTTTATGGCACCGTACATTCAGTATCGTTACCTAAAGGACTATTATTTATCTATCCCCAAAGTGGGCCCGAAGGTTTCATACCATGGAAGGTTATCTGGAAGTGCTAACGTTGATGGGTTCAGTTTGCGTTGCTCATTTCAGTGTGAGCCGTACTCTGCTGCTGACAACCATTCTCAGCGACCTCAAGCGTCCGCTTTCAGATTCCAGCATGGTGACCTCGCTATTTTATTTATGATACTTGTAGTACTCGAACATGCGAGGTGTCGTGCTCGTTTGATTCGATTTCATTCTCAGCCAGTTTCGCCTGATGCAAACTCTCGGTGTACCCTGAAATGTTCGCACTCTTAGAATTTGATTCGTGAAGATTCATTTCAATGAATTGTGTTGATTATCAGAGATTTAGTCATTTTTTGTACGTTTATTCATGCTCTGTGGAAAATGTATCTAGGAGTTATCGTTTGTTTTTATTTTTGTTACGTAATTGAGAAGGTTTAGCATAGCATGTTCAAAACGAGTTCAGACCTTGAAAATTTTAGGTTTTGTTTAGATTGGATAAGCTATCTATTTGAATAAAATGTAGAAATTGGACAAGCAAAACCTTAGAACTTTAGAATCTATTTGTATTTCTGAATTGAAGCCTGGCTTGAACGATCAATTTAGTACGCATTTATTGCAAATTGTGAATTTGTAATCATTTCCTTTGTAAAGAGCGGAGCATTTCTTTCGCATCTCTTTCATTTTGCTCAGTCTTTTTGTATATAGTTTACCTTTTTTATTACAGTAAGTAGCAGCACCCAAAATATTTTTTATAAGTTTGTGTGGAATATTTTACCAGATGCACTGATGATAGGGACGTCTCGAAACGTTTATCATTAGAATTAGACTGCGAGATTTCCAATAATTTCATTATCTTTTCGCTTTGGTGCTTTTATTCATCATTAAATTGAAATCCTGACCGGCGGCAAAGTCGAATTTGTTGCGTTCATTGAACGCGATTGACCCCTCAGGGGGATACAACTATTGTATCTATGGGAATTAACACTTCCAGGGGGATAATGTGAGGGTCCGAGCTGAGGGTTAGGTAGGCCTTCTTTTTTGTTGAAATTAAATGTTTTTTGCTATGTTAAGGACCATCTTTTTTCGGTTCACTGCTGTCTTGGTTTTCCGCGCCTACTACTTTCTTCTTCAACTTTGATTTTGTTTCATAATCTTCTTTCTCAACCTACTGTTTCTTTGCTCCTTCAGCATAGATTCCGCGTTTCCTTAACTCCACACTAAATAGTGCCTTCCTTCTTCCTCTCTTTGGATCGCATTTGTTGCGGATAGGGAGGCTTAAACTAACTAATAATCTAATCTGAACGCGATTATACTAAAGTGAAATGTTCCTCTTTGTTTGATATTGCACAGATCGGAATATTATGTAGAAAAAATGTAATGCATTTACGAACGGCTGCTGCTCGCAGGGCATGCGATAAACAATAGGTTTAGGTTTGTTGGGTTTGTCTAGCCTATGTTACGTGGACTGGCGCCCCCAGGGGTGATACTGCGAGGTTACTTCAGCCTTCGAGACTTTTTATTTCTATTCACTTTGCTTTTTTCAATTTATGCCTTCACTATCATACATATGTCGCTAATTCTTCTTCGTTCTTTTTATCATGCTGTTTCACTCCGCATGGTATCTTGTGTGGAAACACTTTGTGCAGTGATTCCCTGTTATTGAGGTGCCATTCGATATGGCCCTATTTCTTCGCTCTCTTGAGATTGCCTCTGTTGTGGCTAGCATCCAGCGAGTCTTGATCTAAATGATGTATTAATATTAATGGTGATGTGCGAACGTTCGAGCGTTGGGTTTGCATGAAGATTTTTGTGTGAGTCGTTAAAAAAGAAATTATATTCAGTTTTTTTGCTAAAGCGTTTCAAAACGAAGAAAATTCCACAGATCTAGTCAATCTCCTAGTGTTAGTACGTTTGAAAATATATAAATGAAGAAAGTTAAAGGGACTCGTTCAGTTTCTTTACTGTTAGTACGTTTACACATGAGTATACTGACGGTAGTTAGTATGAGTGTGTTGAGGTTTCTCCTGTCGATCGGCAGTGTGACAGCGGCGACCTTCTTCCGACGTGACTGATGAAAACTTCTGTGCTCGGCGCTCATGAGCTGCCATTTAGCCGGTGCGAGTGCCTCGCGGGCTTGAACTTAGCCTCAGTGCGATACATGCATTGACCGACTGACCGTGTCGCTGGTGTGTGCCGCCCCTCAGGGGATACAGCTATTGTATCTATGGGAATTAGCGCTCCCAGGGGAACACAGTGAGGGCCAGAGCTGAGAGTTAGGTAGGCCTTCGTTTTGTTGGCATAAAATGTATTTTTTTTGTTATGTTAAGGACCACCTTTTTTTGGTTCACTGCTGTCCTGTTTTTTCAGCATCTACTACTTTCTTTTTCAACTTTTATCTTGTTTCATGAACTTCTTTCTCAACTTACTGTTTCTATGCCCCTTCTGCATAGATCTGGCGCTACCTCATCTCCGTACTAAATGGTACGTTCCTCCTTCCTCCATTCGAAACGCTCTTTTTTTTAGCGATTAGGAAGCCTTAAACTAACACAATCTAAACCGTGTCGCCGTAGCGTGCCGATCACCGAAGCTGCTCTGTCGTTCAGTGAAGTTGTCATTTTAAAGCTTTGTTAAGTGGGAGATCGCTTAATACGTTCGAGAGCGTACAAAATTTCTTTGAGATTAAGTACCAGTGTCAAAATTTAAAAAATACAGACAATGACAAAGACTGATATTTCTTTAGCATGCCTAAGTTAAAGCAATCGATCTTACGACAAGAATGTGCAATGAATATTCAAACACTAGGCATTTTATTTGCGCTGATTATTGATAAAATGAGAGAAACTACTAGTACTTAATATTGGAATAGGTGTTGAGGGTATCTAAGATAGTTGAGAAAACGAGCACGTTAAGTTCTCGTCATGTACTGGATTGTGAGCAGGAAATATACCTGCCAAATGCAGTGCTCATCGTGAGGCGTGTGCGGAACACGTAACTGCTGTCTGTGTGATGTCATCCCACGCCCCTTCCTTTAGCGTTGCAATCAAGGGCATGGCTTGATATTCGGAAGTCCCGTACTCTGCAAGGTCGAGCTGTTGTGCTAATGCATGGATGATCTCCGGGTTGCCTAATTCAGCCTGATATTCCTTATTCTTCTTAACATTGCTTCCGCTGCAGTCTTAATTCATCCTAACACTTCTTGTTCCTCATAACAAGCGTTGTTCATCTTATTCTTTATTCCGTCTGGGAGACACAAGTATTGTTTCTATAGAAATTAACGCTCCCAGGGGAAAAATGGGGGGTTCTGAGCTAATAGGTAGGCCTTTTTTTTGTTGAAAAAAATGTTTGTTTTGTTAAGGGCCATCTTTTTTCGGTTCCCCTTTGTCATGTTTCTTAGCACATCCGACTTTCTCCCTTCTTAATTGACTGCTTCTGTACGCTGGGGATTTTGTGTGCGAACGCACATTGTGCATGGATTGTCCATGCCCTTTACGCCATGCCAAATGGTGCCTTCCTCTCCTTGGAACTCTTTTGTTGCGGTTAGGGAGGCTTAAACTAGCATCTTATTAAACTTCTCATTCTTCTTATTCTTTACCCGTAACATTCTTATGCTTCCTAGCATCTCTGAATTCATTCCAACATTCTTCCCTGATCACGACGTTCTTAACTTTTTCTGTCGTTAACACACAACCTGGTTCCTGAAGTGCTCCTTTGTTTTATTTTTACTCAGCAATCTTGTTTTTCATCAGAGGCCGTTCTGATCCTCCCTTTTCGTAGATTTATATGTATTAGGTTATGAGCACCGTGGATCGCCATACATCTGTAGAACAAAGCACGTATTCGTCAAGTTGGTAACAGTGGGCAGCTGGAATTGGTTGCTTCATGTCACTTGGTAGTGGCATTCGTGTGTCGATATCGCCTTTGGATAAAAAGATCATGCCGTTCAGTTTGTAGCATATCTATGCGCGCGCAGGAGCAAAGCAAAAGCTCTAGATTTAGTTACAGTGAGGTGTCACGTGTACGGGACTCATGACTGGCGAAGAAAAGCCGGATGAAAGTAACTGTCTTCGCTGAGACATTTTGCTTGATGGGACTCTCATGCTTGGGAAGTTCAGAATGAAATGATTGGAATGGTTTATTGATGTATCTTTGTTCGATTTACTGGATGGTTAGTTATTGCATTCAAGATATGTTGATTTGTTTTGAACGCAGCCCTATGTGAGGGCCCGAGCTAAGTAGGTAGGCTTCCTTTTGTTGAAATAACATAGGTTTTTGTTCTGTTACCGACCATCTTTTTTCGGTTCACTGCTGTCCTGTTTTTTCAACACCTACTACTTTCTTCTTGAATTTTGATCTTGTTTCATAAACTTCTTTCTCATCTTACTGTTTCTATGCGCCCTCAGGGGGATACAACTGTTATATCTATGGGAATTAGCGCTCCCAGGGGGACTATGTGAGGGCCCGAGCTAAGGGTTAGGTAGGCTTCCTTTTTGTTGGAATAGAATAGGTTTTTGTTCTGTTACGGACCATCTTTTTTCGGTTCACTGCTGTCCTGTTTTTTCAACACCTACTACTTTCTTCTTGAACTTTGATCTTGTTTCATAAACTTCTTTCTCATCTTACTGTTTCTATGCCCTTTCTGCGTAGATTCCGCGTTCCCGAAACTCCATACTAAATGGTGCCTTCCTCCTTCCTCTCTTTGGATCGCCTTTGTAGCGGATAGGGAGGCTTATACTAACTAATAATCTTTCTCTACTGTTTCTATGCCCTTTCTGCGTAGATTCCACGTTCCCTAAACTCCATACTAAATGGTGCCTTCTTCCTTCCTCTCTTTGGATCGCCTTAGTAGCGGATAGGGAGGCTTAAACTAACTAATAATCTAATCTAATCTTTGAACGCAGCCTCTTTTATTTTTTTGCAAAAATTCTGAAAGAATGAATGTTCAGTTTCTTCGTATCTTGGTGTACTAAAAATTGTTTTGCAATTGTAGTTGAACAAGTTCGTGTCAATCGCTCCGTCCCTTTCGGAACTTCTTACATTTAACGGACGTTTACGCGTGGTCGACTTTTTACTTCAGCACACCATACACATGCTCAACGCGACTTCACGCTGTGGCGATGGACTCGCATTTTTCTTGATGGAAGCCTGCGGTTTTTCTTCCAGCCGTGGAAACCGATGGCGTGTGATGCAAGCGGCCTTCGATACCAATGTTCAGTTTTCACTGTGTGACTTGTAATGCCTCTCAAGATAATTACGCTGCCTCCATTGAGTTCTCGGATTGTCATTTGGCGGTTTTTGACGCTTCCAAAAACTCATTTTGTCATTTTTGATCATTCGAAAAGCTGACTTAACAACTTTTAAGCCTGTGAAATGATGCTCGACTCTCTTTGACGTCCTAAGAAATCTACTCACCCAGGTTTTAGTTTCTGGAATGGTAATTTAACCATTATTGAGCTCCTGAAATCCCTATGAAACTTGTTTTGCGGAGTGTGGCAGGTGTAGTGAAGCGCTGCATATTTTACCCTCTGTGGTGGTGGTGTTCGGTATAAGAATTTTCTGAGTTCTGGTGTAGAAGAAATAGTCTTTTTTCCATAAGCAAGAAGTGAAGTCAATTCGTGCAAGTGTTTGAATTTATTCACTGTTGAAGTTAAAACAGTTATTTTATTGCTTTTCTGGAAGCGAGCATTTATTTTGATGTTCACAGTCGTCTGCTTGCGTACATTGCGTAATTCCTGATTTCATGTACAGTTTTCAGTACTCAAATATTATATCATTAGTGTGTGATTCGCTTTAGCACTGTGGTGGTCATAATATACAGTATATATTTCACTTAAGTACAAATAAAACTATTGCTTTTCCTACATCTTCATCACTTATCGAATATCGTTTTCAATCGACTTATTACCATTCAGTTCATATTCGCAGAATCGTACGTCAAGTATGCACGCACTTGCATTTTTCTACTTTTGAATTGACCATGTGTGCGATGCTTTGAAGTCGAGTAACGTGGAGCATGTTCATAGCATCACCCTGCATAGTTTGCGCACACTGTACTCGTTATTTTGTGCTTTTATATTGACCGTGTTTGCGATGTTGATGGTCGAGTGACGTTTTCTCAGTTACTCTGTTAAGTTTTTTGTACCCATAAACTTGTGGTTTTCAAATTGACCGTGGACGGTGCGCAATGTTTGATGTAGAGTGACGTGGAACTTGTTCTCAGAATCACCCTGAAGAATTAGAATATATTTATAAATTTGTGCTCTTCAAATTGACCGTGTTGGCTCACACCTGTCTTGTTTGCATGTACTCATAAATTACTCTACAAATCGTTCGTGCATGCGGTGCAGCGTTTTAAAGTTGACTGACTTCTGGTGCAGGAGGAGCCTTCAGAAGGAGGGCAGTGCGTGTGGTACGGGCAGTGCGGCGCTAACCCCAGCACCGGCCAGCCCGCTAACTGTCCCTACTCCGGCCCTGCTCAGCCCCTGTCCTCTGAGGTGGTGCCGCTCCTCTCCGCCGCGTGTCCTGAGCTCATGCAGGAAATTGGTACGGCCTCGTGACTGGTGGTCTGCTCTTGAGGCTCTCGCATGCCTTCGTGTTGTTGTCCCTTCACAGATACAAACTAAAATTGATTTCTATCCTCTCTTTAGGAACTCTTTTGTTACGGTTTGAGATTTGAAAATATTTATTATCCAGTTTGATCTATGGATCTGTCCATAGATCGTGACTTTGCTCCATCAATTTAGTTTAATATATGGGTCTGTGGTCTCATAGAAAACATTAAAATAAGTAAACACCAGCATTGCATTGCAATAAATATGCACCTTAGCCTTGATAAATTGAAAGAAGCTCGGGAGATTTAAATAAAGCTGCCAGTCATCGCTGATAAGATTGTTAGAAGTGGCTTCTGTGGCTAAATAAAAGTGTTCACTCCTTATACTTCAGGATAGGAGTATTTAGAACTTTTACTACCGGCAGAAGGCCAGAGTTTGTTTTCTTGTGTTGCTTTGAAGTACTTTGTTTGGAAATTGATTTATGAGTGTATTGCACGTGTATTTTTTAACGCTTCGACTTGATTGTCTTAATGCCCCTTAAGTTTTACTGTGTTGGGGTATGAATTCATATTCAAGAATTGTGTCCGTATATTCAGTAGGTAAACACGATCACATTGACCGTGAGAAGAATAGAAATGAAACTAGGTCATGCAGCAACATGGCAGCACTGATGACTGCATCATGTGTCTCGTGTGTCTCTGAAATGTTTCCCACTGTATTAGGTGTCGTGTTTGAAACAATTTCCTATGAAATGTTTATAAAATTGGTGCTGCTAAAAAAATTGTGTCATGGCTAAACGAGTTCATGGTGTGACCTTCTTGCGAGAGTTCAGTTCCCTCTGCCTGCAGCCGGCATACTAGTTATGAAGAATGATTTGCAGAATATTGAGGTTTCAATTTAGCTTGCATTCTACTGAGACTTCTGAGTTATTTCTTTATTTAATTATTATGTTCCTAATTTTGCAGCTGTGCTTTACTCGGGTAGAGAAGCTGTGGTGTTAGGAAGACATTATTTCTTTTGCCTTAAAATTGTCAGTCCGCGTGCTTTCTTAATTCACGGTCTACATAGAATGCTCCGGCTGTCTTTATGGGCATGCGAGCCATTGGATGCTTTGCCAGCTCTCGAAGTACACTTTGTAAAATCAATCTTTTCTTCTTTTAGTTCTGCTACCACGTGACGTTGCTGAACTCGAAAATTGTTTCATTTGAAAGTGAATGACACCTCAACCATTGCTGAGTGCACGAGCAAATAAAATACCTCAGAGAAACCCATGCGGTGCGATACTCATAGTTCAGTATCGGGGTTTACCGGTCACGCTTGTGAAGCCGTTCTAAATGGGTAGAATGAACACATTTGACGAGTTACGTCCAGGCCTTAAGTCAGAACTAGTCTTGCTTTGTAACTGGTGCTCTAATGAAAGGCCTCAAATATCTTTCATGTGCGGTCAGACTCTGGAGATGGGAACGTCTCGACATGCTGTTCAAGCGACCAGGTTATCGCCCTGCAGTCTCAGATGGGCACTGGAATTGGCTTGTTGCAAAGATGCCCGTCTTGCCTCAGGAACTTCAGACTCACGTATTGCTACCTCACATGTGCTCCTGACCAGAGCTTGTACATGGCCGTGGGCAACACCTCCATCTCAACTGAAACCAGTAAGTCAAGCTTCATGCAAGTCATAATTACTTGCCGGGGAAATACACAGGCTTTGAAATATGCAAACTGAACAGCAGCGTATTTATCATTGAGGTGTTCAGCCAGTATTTGCTCTGAAAATACGTCTAGTGTGAGGAGAATAAGTGCCCATTGTTGTTTTGTCAGTTATTTCAATGGAAGACTACTGACTGAGATATCGCTTGAATCCGCAGATGAAATACTTTTTCTATGATAGAGCTGGAAATGTGCTATTCTATTTCTTTCTGACACTCCCTTTTATGGGCTAAAAAGTGCTGAAATCTGAACACAGTGTAGGCTAGAAAAGAAACCCGCTGAAAATTTCCTGATGATCCTCAAATTTAATTTCTTTGGCACTGTGTATGAGCGCACCATTATTCTGCAGTAATGAGCAACAACATCATCATCCTCCTTAGAACATAGTTTTTGGCAGTGTCGAGGCATTTGCCCGCAGGAACCCGAACTGGGAGGCGTATGTTTTTTATTGCAATTTAACACTCTAAATTTGAATTGCTCGGTGGAAATGAATCCCTGAATGAAATTGGGAGTAATGCTTTACACTTTAATGCTACACGTAGATATTGAAAAGTCTTGGTCAACCATATTTTAAGTCAACCATTTATATTTAACTGCTGAGTTATTGTCTTTCATTGACGACAGTAGTCACTGCGAACTTTGAAGAACGTTAGTTTTGTTGTTCTACCTTCTTGTAGTCAAGACTTACTACAAGCCGTTGCGTTGAGGCTTTGTGAAAGTAGATTAATTTTGTTATAATATTGTTATACTGACAAGACTGTTACCACGAGCCGTCGCGTTGAGGCTTAGGAAAAGTAGATTAATTTGGTTATATTATAGTCGTACTGACAAGACTGTTACCACGAGCCGTCGCGTTGAGGCTTAGGAAAAGTAAGTTAATTTAGTTATATTATTGTCGTACTGACAACACTGTTACCATGGGCCGTCGCGTTGAGGCTTAGGAAAAGTAGATTAATTTAGTTATATTATTGTCATCCTGACAAGACTGTTACCATGGGCCGTCGCGTTGAGGCTTAGAAAAAGAATGTTAGTTTAATGGTTCTATTGTCGTGCAGACAAAACTGTGATCACGGAACTGGACTTCACCATGTCTGAAGCGTTCGCGGAGGGCGTGTACGACTCGTGTAAAGACGTGTCCATGCCGTCCACAAACGCGAAGGTCATGTCCATCATGTGTGGGCCGTGGGGGTCCTTCTATTGCAACGCCCATCGATGGTTCAGCTACATGGGATCCACGTCCAATGGAGTTGCTCCCTTCCAAATTACGTATAACTTTGTGAACGAATCTGCGGAGGGCGCTGAAGAACCCTTCTCCAGAGAGCTCGTACCTTGCGATATGAAGCCTTCGGTGAGTATTGCTTCGAACTTTGTTTTTGTATTGTTGCTTACGTGTGGTGGCCTTCTTTGGTTTAGTGTGGCTGGGAAAAAAACTTCAGAATTGTATTTTTTCTGTATGGCAGGGGTTAACGTAATTCAGAATTTTGCTGGTATCAGTTTATGTTTGTCATTAGGGAACTTCCCTTTCTTTCTTGCGATGCTGAGTTGATTCATTCGAGAGATCGGCAGCTCATTTTTAATTACGATTGTTATCCATACCATTTCACTGGTAGGAATCGGAATCACGAAGATTGTCTTCATCGAGGGTACTAATTTTGAACGTTTCACTTTTCAGAAGAGTTTCTATGATCCAGGAATGGAAGAACTCCAGCATTGCGGCTTATTCTTACCTATTTGTCTCTTGTGTACGATTTATAGCTATTTTAAACGTCTTTTTCTTGAGTATTAATAGCTTTTGGTAATGTTTGAATTATGAGGTCACTCAAAGTTTAAAAATAATCCGTTTTCTGAAGCGGAAATGATCAGTTGACTGGATAGTTCATCGTGAGGTTTTCCTCATTTCTTTAGTTCCCACGTTGGTCCCCTTCCAGGGCGTAGCCTGTACTACTTGCCAGCGAATTTCGTTCTTGTGCTGCAACTCTTTGCGTTCTGTATGTACCATATGTTCTCTTTATCCTGGAAATGGCGGTTGGCAATTGATTTGACTCGTACCTGTTTGTGGACCCTCAATTCAAAAATACGCTTATGGCAAAAAAACAGCTCGGTCCTCTTTTAAAAGAAGCATCTACTTTCTACATGAAGCTGTTTTTTGTTTTGTATATACCTTAGTGAGGGGGCAAGTAACTTCAGGTCTCTAATTTCACATTTTCTTGATTGTCGAAGAGCAATCTTCTCGGAAAGACAGTCAAGGATCAGTTGAAGGGCGCTCAACACTTGTTCTGTAGTCTTTCTTGGTAAAGGCTATCAGTGCCAACGCATTGGAGTTGCACACCTGAGGAAATGTGAGCATGTCACTCGTTGTTGCAGAATTCGTCCCGAGAGTGCAGCTGCATGGACTGCCAGCGCGCATGTCCAGTGCCTCCTGAGCCGCCTGCTGATGGGCTGGATTGGCTGCTCAAGGAGATCATTTACGGGGCTCTGGGGCTGTCCCTTGTGCTCGTCTGGTGCATCGTGCTCCTCTGCATCATCTACGATAAAGGTACCTCGCCTCTGTTGTGTTGGCCATAGGCGTCTCCTGGTGGTCTCTGGCTGGTTCCTTGTAAATGGGCGGTCTAATTTTCCAATTTATACTAGGCTAGTCCCAGGTGCTCTCAGGGCGATATCATGGGGTTTGTTCAAATATCATGTTGCTTGTTCAAATATGTTGCTTGTTCAAATATGTTGCTTGTTCAAATATCATGGGGTTTGTTCAAATATCATGGGGCTTGTTCAAATATGTTGCTTGTTCAAATATGTTGCTTGTTCAAATATCATGGGGCTTGTTCAAATATCATGGGGCTTGTTCAAATATCATGGGGCTTGTTCAAATATCATGGGGCTTGTTCAAATATCGTGGCGCTTGTTCAAATATCGTGGCGCTTGTTCAAATATCGTGGCGCTTGTTCAAATATCGTGGGGCTTGT